>ML133498.1:1956648-1967504 GCA_003864495.1 Nemopilema nomurai | reverse complement strand
AGGGCAACCTATTGGTGTACTTGGTTCATCTGTTAGACGTGTATTTTGCAAGATATGAGTGGTTTTCGAAGTTGCCCCGTTTTACGCAAAACGACAAGGCTATAGCCTTGCCAAATTGGTCAAAACTGATGGAAAATTCCGACCTTCTTTTCTACCAGTGTCTTGTAGAGCAGAACAAGGGCAACCTATTGGTGTACTTGGTTCATCTGTTAGACGTGTATTTTGCAAGATATGAGGGTTTTCGAAGTTGCCCCGTTTTACGCAAAACGACAAGGCTATAGCCTTGCCAAATTGGTCAAAACTGATGGAAAATTCCGACCTTCTTTTCTACCAGTGTCTTGTAGAGCAGAACAAGGGCAACCTATTGGTGTACTTGGTTCAGCTGTTAGACGTGTATTTTGCAAGATATGAGTGGTTTTCGAAGTTGCCCCGTTTTACGCAAAACGACAAGGCTATAGCCTTGCCAAATTGGTCAAAACTGATGGAAAATTCCGACCTTCTTTTCTACCAGTGTCTTGTAGAGCAGAACAAGGGCAACCTATTGGTGTACTTGGTTCATCTGTTAGACGTGTATTTTGCAAGATATGAGTGGTTTTCGAAGTTGCCCCGTTTTACGCAAAACGACAAGGCTATAGCCTTGCCAAATTGGTCAAAACTGATGGAAAATTCCGACCTTCTTTTCTACCAGTGTCTTGTAGAGCAGAACAAGGGCAACCTATTGGTGTACTTTCAGCTGTTAGACGTGTATTTTGCAAGATATGAGTGGTTTTCGAAGTTGCCCCGTTTTACGCAAAACGACAAGGCTATAGCCTTGCCAAATTGGTCAAAACTGATGGAAAATTCCGACCTTCTTTTCTACCAGTGTCTTGTAGAGCAGAACAAGGGCAACCTATTGGTGTACTTGGTTCATCTGTTAGACGTGTATTTTGCAAGATATGAGGGTTTTCGAAGTTGCCCCGTTTTACGCAAAACGACAAGGCTATAGCCTTGCCAAAATTGGTAAAAACTGATGGAAAATTCCGACCTTCTTTTCTACCAGTGTCTTGTAGAGCAGAACAAGGGCAACCTATTGGTGTACTTGGTTCATCTGTTAGACGTGTATTTTGCAAGATATGAGTGGTTTTCGAAGTTGCCCCGTTTTACGCAAAACGACAAGGCTATAGCCTTGCCAAATTGGTCAAAACTGATGGAAAATTCCGACCTTCTTTTCTACCAGTGTCTTGTAGAGCAGAACAAGGGCAACCTATTGGTGTACTTGGTTCAGCTGTTAGACGTGTATTTTGCAAGATATGAGTGGTTTTCGAAGTTGCCCCGTTTTACGCAAAACGACAAGGCTATAGCCTTGCCAAATTGGTCAAAACTGATGGAAAATTCCGACCTTCTTTTCTACCAGTGTCTTGTAGAGCAGAACAAGGGCAACCTATTGGTGTACTTGGTTCATCTGTTAGACGTGTATTTTGCAAGATATGAGTGGTTTTCGAAGTTGCCCCGTTTTACGCAAAACGACAAGGCTATAGCCTTGCCAAATTGGTCAAAACTGATGGAAAATTCCGACCTTCTTTTCTACCAGTGTCTTGTAGAGCAGAACAAGGGCAACCTATTGGTGTACTTGGTTCATCTGTTAGACGTGTATTTTGCAAGATATGAGTGGTTTTCGAAGTTGCCCCGTTTTACGCAAAACGACAAGGCTATAGCCTTGCCAAATTGGTCAAAACTGATGGAAAATTCCGACCTTCTTTTCTACCAGTGTCTTGTAGAGCAGAACAAGGGCAACCTATTGGTGTACTTTCAGCTGTTAGACGTGTATTTTGCAAGATATGAGTGGTTTTCGAAGTTGCCCCGTTTTACGCAAAACGACAAGGCTATAGCCTTGCCAAATTGGTCAAAACTGATGGAAAATTCCGACCTTCTTTTCTACCAGTGTCTTGTAGAGCAGAACAAGGGCAACCTATTGGTGTACTTGGTTCATCTGTTAGACGTGTATTTTGCAAGATATGAGTGGTTTTCGAAGTTGCCCCGTTTTACGCAAAACGACAAGGCTATAGCCTTGCCAAATTGGTCAAAACTGATGGAAAATTCCGACCTTCTTTTCTACCAGTGTCTTGTAGAGCAGAACAAGGGCAACCTATTGGTGTACTTGGTTCATCTGTTAGACGTGTATTTTGCAAGATATGAGTGGTTTTCGAAGTTGCCCCGTTTTACGCAAAACGACAAGGCTATAGCCTTGCCAAATTGGTCAAAACTGATGGAAAATTCCGACCTTCTTTTCTACCAGTGTCTTGTAGAGCAGAACAAGGGCAACCTATTGGTGTACTTGGTTCATCTGTTAGACGTGTATTTTGCAAGATATGAGTGGTTTTCGAAGTTGCCCCGTTTTACGCAAAACGACAAGGCTATAGCCTTGCAAATTGGTCAAAACTGATGGAAAATTCCGACCTTCTTTTCTACCAGTGTCTTGTAGAGCAGAACAAGGGCAACCTATTGGTGTACTTGGTTCATCTGTTAGACGTGTATTTTGCAAGATATGAGTGGTTTTCGAAGTTGCCCCGTTTTACGCAAAACGACAAGGCTATAGCCTTGCCAAATTGGTCAAAACTGATGGAAAATTCCGACCTTCTTTTCTACCAGTGTCTTGTAGAGCAGAACAAGGGCAACCTATTGGTGTACTTTCAGCTGTTAGACGTGTATTTTGCAAGATATGAGTGGTTTTCGAAGTTGCCCCGTTTTACGCAAAACGACAAGGCTATAGCCTTGCCAAATTGGTCAAAACTGATGGAAAATTCCGACCTTCTTTTCTACCAGTGTCTTGTAGAGCAGAACAAGGGCAACCTATTGGTGTACTTGGTTCAGCTGTTAGACGTGTATTTTGCAAGATATGAGTGGTTTTCGAAGTTGCCCCGTTTTACGCAAAACGACAAGGCTATAGCCTTGCAAATTGGTCAAAACTGATGGAAAATTCCGACCTTCTTTTCTACCAGTGTCTTGTAGAGCAGAACAAGGGCAACCTATTGGTGTACTTGGTTCAGCTGTTAGACGTGTATTTTGCAAGATATGAGTGGTTTTCGAAGTTGCCCCGTTTTACGCAAAACGACAAGGCTATAGCCTTGCCAAATTGGTCAAAACTGATGGAAAATTCCGACCTTCTTTTCTACCAGTGTCTTGTAGAGCAGAACAAGGGCAACCTATTGGTGTACTTGGTTCAGCTGTTAGACGTGTATTTTGCAAGATATGAGTGGTTTTCGAAGTTGCCCCGTTTTACGCAAAACGACAAGGCTATAGCCTTGCAAATTGGTCAAAACTGATGGAAAATTCCGACCTTCTTTTCTACCAGTGTCTTGTAGAGCAGAACAAGGGCAACCTATTGGTGTACTTGGTTCATCTGTTAGACGTGTATTTTGCAAGATATGAGTGGTTTTCGAAGTTGCCCCGTTTTACGCAAAACGACAAGGCTATAGCCTTGCAAATTGGTCAAAACTGATGGAAAATTCCGACCTTCTTTTCTACCAGTGTCTTGTAGAGCAGAACAAGGGCAACCTATTGGTGTACTTGGTTCAGCTGTTAGACGTGTATTTTGCAAGATATGAGTGGTTTTCGAAGTTGCCCCGTTTTACGCAAAACGACAAGGCTATAGCCTTGCCAAATTGGTCAAAACTGATGGAAAATTCCGACCTTCTTTTCTACCAGTGTCTTGTAGAGCAGAACAAGGGCAACCTATTGGTGTACTTGGTTCATCTGTTAGACGTGTATTTTGCAAGATATGAGTGGTTTTCGAAGTTGCCCCGTTTTACGCAAAACGACAAGGCTATAGCCTTGCCAAATTGGTCAAAACTGATGGAAAATTCCGACCTTCTTTTCTACCAGTGTCTTGTAGAGCAGAACAAGGGCAACCTATTGGTGTACTTTTCAGCTGTTAGACGTGTATTTTGCAAGATATGAGTGGTTTTCGAAGTTGCCCCGTTTTACGCAAAACGACAAGGCTATAGCCTTGCAAATTGGTCAAAACTGATGGAAAATTCCGACCTTCTTTTCTACCAGTGTCTTGTAGAGCAGAACAAGGGCAACCTATTGGTGTACTTGGTTCATCTGTTAGACGTGTATTTTGCAAGATATGTGGTTTTCGAAGTTGCCCCGTTTTACGCAAAACGACAAGGCTATAGCCTTGCCAAATTGGTCAAAACTGATGGAAAATTCCGACCTTCTTTTCTACCAGTGTCTTGTAGAGCAGAACAAGGGCAACCTATTGGTGTACTTGGTTCATCTGTTAGACGTGTATTTTGCAAGATATGAGTGGTTTTCGAAGTTGCCCCGTTTTACGCAAAACGACAAGGCTATAGCCTTGCCAAATTGGTCAAAACTGATGGAAAATTCCGACCTTCTTTTCTACCAGTGTCTTGTAGAGCAGAACAAGGGCAACCTATTGGTGTACTTGGTTCATCTGTTAGACGTGTATTTTGCAAGATATGAGTGGTTTTCGAAGTTGCCCCGTTTTACGCAAAACGACAAGGCTATAGCCTTGCCAAATTGGTCAAAACTGATGGAAAATTCCGACCTTCTTTTCTACCAGTGTCTTGTAGAGCAGAACAAGGGCAACCTATTGGTGTACTTGGTTCATCTGTTAGACGTGTATTTTGCAAGATATGAGTGGTTTTCGAAGTTGCCCCGTTTTACGCAAAACGACAAGGCTATAGCCTTGCCAAATTGGTCAAAACTGATGGAAAATTCCGACCTTCTTTTCTACCAGTGTCTTGTAGAGCAGAACAAGGGCAACCTATTGGTGTACTTAGCTGTTAGACGTGTATTTTGCAAGATATGAGTGGTTTTCGAAGTTGCCCCGTTTTACGCAAAACGACAAGGCTATAGCCTTGCAAATTGGTCAAAACTGATGGAAAATTCCGACCTTCTTTTCTACCAGTGTCTTGTAGAGCAGAACAAGGGCAACCTATTGGTGTACTTCATAGCTGTTAGACGTGTATTTTGCAAGATATGAGTGGTTTTCGAAGTTGCCCCGTTTTACGCAAAACGACAAGGCTATAGCCTTGCAAATTGGTCAAAACTGATGGAAAATTCCGACCTTCTTTTCTACCAGTGTCTTGTAGAGCAGAACAAGGGCAACCTATTGGTGTACTTGGTTCATCTGTTAGACGTGTATTTTGCAAGATATGAGTGGTTTTCGAAGTTGCCCCGTTTTACGCAAAACGACAAGGCTATAGCCTTGCCAAATTGGTCAAAACTGATGGAAAATTCCGACCTTCTTTTCTACCAGTGTCTTGTAGAGCAGAACAAGGGCAACCTATTGGTGTACTTGGTTTCTGTTAGACGTGTATTTTGCAAGATATGAGTGGTTTTCGAAGTTGCCCCGTTTTACGCAAAACGACAAGGCTATAGCCTTGCCAAATTGGTCAAAACTGATGGAAAATTCCGACCTTCTTTTCTACCAGTGTCTTGTAGAGCAGAACAAGGGCAACCTATTGGTGTACTTGGTTCATCTGTTAGACGTGTATTTTGCAAGATATGAGTGGTTTTCGAAGTTGCCCCGTTTTACGCAAAACGACAAGGCTATAGCCTTGCCAAATTGGTCAAAACTGATGGAAAATTCCGACCTTCTTTTCTACCAGTGTCTTGTAGAGCAGAACAAGGGCAACCTATTGGTGTACTTGGTTCATCTGTTAGACGTGTATTTTGCAAGATATGAGTGGTTTTCGAAGTTGCCCCGTTTTACGCAAAACGACAAGGCTATAGCCTTGCCAAATTGGTCAAAACTGATGGAAAATTCCGACCTTCTTTTCTACCAGTGTCTTGTAGAGCAGAACAAGGGCAACCTATTGGTGTACTTGGTTCATCTGTTAGACGTGTATTTTGCAAGATATGAGTGGTTTTCGAAGTTGCCCCGTTTTACGCAAAACGACAAGGCTATAGCCTTGCCAAATTGGTCAAAACTGATGGAAAATTCCGACCTTCTTTTCTACCAGTGTCTTGTAGAGCAGAACAAGGGCAACCTATTGGTGTACTTGGCTGTTAGACGTGTATTTTGCAAGATATGAGTGGTTTTCGAAGTTGCCCCGTTTTACGCAAAACGACAAGGCTATAGCCTTGCCAAATTGGTCAAAACTGATGGAAAATTCCGACCTTCTTTTCTACCAGTGTCTTGTAGAGCAGAACAAGGGCAACCTATTGGTGTACTTGGTTCATCTGTTAGACGTGTATTTTGCAAGATATGAGTGGTTTTCGAAGTTGCCCCGTTTTACGCAAAACGACAAGGCTATAGCCTTGCCAAATTGGTCAAAACTGATGGAAAATTCCGACCTTCTTTTCTACCAGTGTCTTGTAGAGCAGAACAAGGGCAACCTATTGGTGTACTTGGTTCATCTGTTAGACGTGTATTTTGCAAGATATGAGTGGTTTTCGAAGTTGCCCCGTTTTACGCAAAACGACAAGGCTATAGCCTTGCCAAATTGGTCAAAACTGATGGAAAATTCCGACCTTCTTTTCTACCAGTGTCTTGTAGAGCAGAACAAGGGCAACCTATTGGTGTACTTTCATCTGTTAGACGTGTATTTTGCAAGATATGAGTGGTTTTCGAAGTTGCCCCGTTTTACGCAAAACGACAAGGCTATAGCCTTGCAAATTGGTCAAAACTGATGGAAAATTCCGACCTTCTTTTCTACCAGTGTCTTGTAGAGCAGAACAAGGGCAACCTATTGGTGTACTTGGCTGTTAGACGTGTATTTTGCAAGATATGAGTGGTTTTCGAAGTTGCCCCGTTTTACGCAAAACGACAAGGCTATAGCCTTGCCAAATTGGTCAAAACTGATGGAAAATTCCGACCTTCTTTTCTACCAGTGTCTTGTAGAGCAGAACAAGGGCAACCTATTGGTGTACTTGGTTCATCTGTTAGACGTGTATTTTGCAAGATATGAGTGGTTTTCGAAGTTGCCCCGTTTTACGCAAAACGACAAGGCTATAGCCTTGCAAATTGGTCAAAACTGATGGAAAATTCCGACCTTCTTTTCTACCAGTGTCTTGTAGAGCAGAACAAGGGCAACCTATTGGTGTACTTGGTTCATCTGTTAGACGTGTATTTTGCAAGATATGAGGTTTTCGAAGTTGCCCCGTTTTACGCAAAACGACAAGGCTATAGCCTTGCCAAATTGGTCAAAACTGATGGAAAATTCCGACCTTCTTTTCTACCAGTGTCTTGTAGAGCAGAACAAGGGCAACCTATTGGTGTACTTGGTTCATCTGTTAGACGTGTATTTTGCAAGATATGAGGGTTTTCGAAGTTGCCCCGTTTTACGCAAAACGACAAGGCTATAGCCTTGCCAAATTGGTCAAAACTGATGGAAAATTCCGACCTTCTTTTCTACCAGTGTCTTGTAGAGCAGAACAAGGGCAACCTATTGGTGTACTTGGTTCATCTGTTAGACGTGTATTTTGCAAGATATGAGGTTTTCGAAGTTGCCCCGTTTTACGCAAAACGACAAGGCTATAGCCTTGCAAATTGGTCAAAACTGATGGAAAATTCCGACCTTCTTTTCTACCAGTGTCTTGTAGAGCAGAACAAGGGCAACCTATTGGTGTACTTGGTTCAGCTTAGACGTGTATTTTGCAAGATATGAGTGGTTTTCGAAGTTGCCCCGTTTTACGCAAAACGACAAGGCTATAGCCTTGCCAAATTGGTCAAAACTGATGGAAAATTCCGACCTTCTTTTCTACCAGTGTCTTGTAGAGCAGAACAAGGGCAACCTATTGGTGTACTTGGTTCATCTGTTAGACGTGTATTTTGCAAGATATGAGGTTTTCGAAGTTGCCCCGTTTTACGCAAAACGACAAGGCTATAGCCTTGCCAAATTGGTCAAAACTGATGGAAAATTCCGACCTTCTTTTCTACCAGTGTCTTGTAGAGCAGAACAAGGGCAACCTATGTACTTGGTTCATCTGTTAGACGTGTATTTTGCAAGATATGAGTGGTTTTCGAAGTTGCCCCGTTTTACGCAAAACGACAAGGCTATAGCCTTGCCAAATTGGTCAAAACTGATGGAAAATTCCGACCTTCTTTTCTACCAGTGTCTTGTAGAGCAGAACAAGGGCAACCTATTGGTGTACTTTGCTTAGACGTGTATTTTGCAAGATATGATGGTTTTCGAAGTTGCCCCGTTTTACGCAAAACGACAAGGCTATAGCCTTGCCAAATTGGTCAAAACTGATGGAAAATTCCGACCTTCTTTTCTACCAGTGTCTTGTAGAGCAGAACAAGGGCAACCTATTGGTGTACTTGGTTCATCTGTTAGACGTGTATTTTGCAAGATATGAGGGTTTTCGAAGTTGCCCCGTTTTACGCAAAACGACAAGGCTATAGCCTTGCAAATTGGTCAAAACTGATGGAAAATTCCGACCTTCTTTTCTACCAGTGTCTTGTAGAGCAGAACAAGGGCAACCTATTGGTGTACTTGGTTCATCTGTTAGACGTGTATTTTGCAAGATATGAGTGGTTTTCGAAGTTGCCCCGTTTTACGCAAAACGACAAGGCTATAGCCTTGCCAAATTGGTCAAAACTGATGGAAAATTCCGACCTTCTTTTCTACCAGTGTCTTGTAGAGCAGAACAAGGGCAACCTATTGGTGTACTTCATTAGTAGACGTGTATTTTGCAAGATATGAGTGGTTTTCGAAGTTGCCCCGTTTTACGCAAAACGACAAGGCTATAGCCTTGCCAAATTGGTCAAAACTGATGGAAAATTCCGACCTTCTTTTCTACCAGTGTCTTGTAGAGCAGAACAAGGGCAACCTATTGGTGTACTTGGTTCTGTTAGACGTGTATTTTGCAAGATATGAGTGGTTTTCGAAGTTGCCCCGTTTTACGCAAAACGACAAGGCTATAGCCTTGCCAAATTGGTCAAAACTGATGGAAAATTCCGACCTTCTTTTCTACCAGTGTCTTGTAGAGCAGAACAAGGGCAACCTATTGGTGTACTTGGTTCATTAGACGTGTATTTTGCAAGATATGAGTGGTTTTCGAAGTTGCCCCGTTTTACGCAAAACGACAAGGCTATAGCCTTGCAAATTGGTCAAAACTGATGGAAAATTCCGACCTTCTTTTCTACCAGTGTCTTGTAGAGCAGAACAAGGGCAACCTATTGGTGTACTTGGTTCATCTGTTAGACGTGTATTTTGCAAGATATGATGGTTTTCGAAGTTGCCCCGTTTTACGCAAAACGACAAGGCTATAGCCTTGCCAAATTGGTCAAAACTGATGGAAAATTCCGACCTTCTTTTCTACCAGTGTCTTGTAGAGCAGAACAAGGGCAACCTATTGGTGTACTTGGTTCATCTGTTAGACGTGTATTTTGCAAGATATGAGGGTTTTCGAAGTTGCCCCGTTTTACGCAAAACGACAAGGCTATAGCCTTGCAAATTGGTCAAAACTGATGGAAAATTCCGACCTTCTTTTCTACCAGTGTCTTGTAGAGCAGAACAAGGGCAACCTATTGGTGTACTTGGCTTTAGACGTGTATTTTGCAAGATATGAGTGGTTTTCGAAGTTGCCCCGTTTTACGCAAAACGACAAGGCTATAGCCTTGCCAAATTGGTCAAAACTGATGGAAAATTCCGACCTTCTTTTCTACCAGTGTCTTGTAGAGCAGAACAAGGGCAACCTATTGGTGTACTTGGTTAGCTGTTAGACGTGTATTTTGCAAGATATGAGTGGTTTTCGAAGTTGCCCCGTTTTACGCAAAACGACAAGGCTATAGCCTTGCCAAATTGGTCAAAACTGATGGAAAATTCCGACCTTCTTTTCTACCAGTGTCTTGTAGAGCAGAACAAGGGCAACCTATTGGTGTACTTGGTTCATCTGTTAGACGTGTATTTTGCAAGATATGAGTGGTTTTCGAAGTTGCCCCGTTTTACGCAAAACGACAAGGCTATAGCCTTGCCAAATTGGTCAAAACTGATGGAAAATTCCGACCTTCTTTTCTACCAGTGTCTTGTAGAGCAGAACAAGGGCAACCTATTGGTGTACTTTTCAGCTGTTAGACGTGTATTTTGCAAGATATGAGTGGTTTTCGAAGTTGCCCCGTTTTACGCAAAACGACAAGGCTATAGCCTTGCCAAATTGGTCAAAACTGATGGAAAATTCCGACCTTCTTTTCTACCAGTGTCTTGTAGAGCAGAACAAGGGCAACCTATTGGTGTACTTGGTTCATCTGTTAGACGTGTATTTTGCAAGATATGAGGGTTTTCGAAGTTGCCCCGTTTTACGCAAAACGACAAGGCTATAGCCTTGCCAAATTGGTCAAAACTGATGGAAAATTCCGACCTTCTTTTCTACCAGTGTCTTGTAGAGCAGAACAAGGGCAACCTATTGGTGTACTTGGTTATCTGTTAGACGTGTATTTTGCAAGATATGAGTGGTTTTCGAAGTTGCCCCGTTTTACGCAAAACGACAAGGCTATAGCCTTGCCAAATTGGTCAAAACTGATGGAAAATTCCGACCTTCTTTTCTACCAGTGTCTTGTAGAGCAGAACAAGGGCAACCTATTGGTGTACTTTGTATCTAGACGTGTATTTTGCAAGATATGAGTGGTTTTCGAAGTTGCCCCGTTTTACGCAAAACGACAAGGCTATAGCCTTGCCAAATTGGTCAAAACTGATGGAAAATTCCGACCTTCTTTTCTACCAGTGTCTTGTAGAGCAGAACAAGGGCAACCTATTGGTGTACTTGGTTCATGCTATTAGACGTGTATTTTTGCAAATATGAGGTTTTCGAAGTTGCCCCGTTTTACGCAAAACGACAAGGCTATAGCCTTGCCAAATTGGTCAAAACTGATGGAAAATTCCGACCTTCTTTTCTACCAGTGT
>ML133498.1:1762162-1931198 GCA_003864495.1 Nemopilema nomurai | reverse complement strand
TTGGTCAAAACTGATGGAAAATTCCGACCTTCTTTTCTACCAGTTTCTTGTAGAGCAGAACAAGGGCAACCTATTGGTACTTGGTTCAGCTCTTAGACGTGTATTTTGCAAGATATGAGTGGTTTTCGAGGTTGCCCCGTTTTACGCAAAACGACAAGGCTATAGCCTTGCAAAATTGGTCAAAACTGATGGAAAATTCCGACCTTCTTTTCTACCAGTTTCTTGTAGAGCAGAACAAGGGCAACCTATTGGTACTTGGTTCAGCTCTTAGACGTGTATTTTGCAAGATATGAGTGGTTTTCGAGTTGCCCCGTTTTACGCAAAACGACAAGGCTATAGCCTTGCAAAATTGGTCAAAACTGATGGAAAATTCCGACCTTCTTTTCTACCAGTTTCTTGTAGAGCAGAACAAGGGCAACCTATTGGCATACTTGGTTCAGCTCTTAGACGTGTATTTTGCAAGATATGAGTGGTTTTCGAGGTTGCCCCGTTTTACGCAAAACGACAAGGCTATAGCCTTGCAAAATTGGTCAAAACTGATGGAAAAATTCTCATTTTTGTTCAAAATTTTTTTTTTTCGGATCAAGCTTAAGTTACCACAAGCATGACAAATACAGCAAACAGTCAGATTATACACGTTTTCCAGCGTGATTGAGTTGAAAAAACACCAGAAAACTACCCTTGATTTCAGTGTCAAAACGCAATGCTATATCATTGGAAAAAAATATTCATTTTCGGTCAAATCTTTCTTATTTAGATCAAGCAGAGGTTACCACAAACATGACAGATACATTAAGTTATTTAACAGCCACATTATAGACAGTTCCTCGCATTTTTCAAAATGCTATGCTTAAGGCACTTTAGACATGATAAAAAGAAGTACAACCTATACGCCTTGCATGATGGACAGTGTCAAATCTACCGGGGGCCAGGGGACCGTGACTTGTGCTCTATTTTCATTCTATCCAAACAGTGAAAGGGTTAAAAACCCTCCGTCTCCCAGCGATTCTCTTTTCATAAAAAGTCCAATGCTAGTTCCCCAGAAAGCAGGCCCTGGAATTTGTTGTTTTTTATCTCTGCAAGGATCATGTCCCCAAAAATGCAATAGCTCAATGACAGAGGTGAAGAGTCCCATTCAAAGGTTTGTCATCACCTCGGTGTTATGCGAATAGGCATTTGGCCGGCTGCACCACGGAAGCGTCCTTCAGTGCTGGGAAAAATGAGAGAAGTACGTCACGCAATCAAACCCATATGGTGGACTACTACCTATTTCAAATACAACCTCGAAATCTCGTCAGGTCTTGCTCAAAGGAATCTTCAAAGCTTGGTAAGTTCTAGACGTCTCGAATCATGACCAAACAATTTGAGCTGTATTGGCAAAGGTTTGTTGTCATGATCAAACGTTCGTAACATTAGTAATGCTGTACACCGGACTGGTACTTTCATGCAACAGGGCTTAATATTTTGGCCAAAAGTGTACCAATGGGGCTTGAAGTCTCAAACGCTAATAGCAAAAAAGAGACAGTGAAGACTCATTCTGCGTCTGTTCGTGCAATCCTCAAACGCGCAGTATGGATGCATCCTGTTTCTATGAGAGAGCTTATATCCAGCCTTAGGTTAACATCGTAATTAAGAAATTACATGAATGATCAAAGATACGTGAGCAGTCACTAATCAGAACATTGGCTGCTTGGAATTCATCTACCAAAACAAATTTGAAAAAGCTAGTAATAGTCGTTTTGAAATGTTGAATTGCCATTTAGCTAAAAATTAGCACTAAAAAAGTCTCATAGTTCCTTTCCAGCTCCATATCGCGAAGAGAATGGTTTGAATCCCTTAACCTTTTTACAATCATGCATTGATATTAGTCAAATTCCTTTTTGTCATCAGGATTGACAAATTGTCTCTGTACGTAGCTTTAGACATTTCCTACTCCCTTTCATTTGTCTGTCTCTTGAAAAATGTCGAACAACGTTTTCAATTGCCTTTTCAAAGCCTTTAAAACCTTAGGATTAAATGTCAGAATCTTAATTCAATTACCAGGGATAGATTTGCAGCAAAATTGTTTATAGAAATGTGTAAATTATACAGATATATATTCCCTAGGTACAGAAATACTACCTAGGAAATTGGGGCTGCATGACAACTGTGAACAGCCTTGAAATGGTTTATTATTGACTAAGGCTTTCAAGAGACTCTGATACTCAGAATGACTGCCAAGGGTTAAAAGACCTGGTTTCAAGGGCAACAATTCAGACTTTTATTTGGTTATGTTGGCATCTTATTACACCTCGTTCATAACATATTCAGTGCCTGTTTACATGTGTTGGGCATATTTTCACACGCAGCCATGTCAAAAGGAGCGCAAGGGTATCAACCATTTCTTGGAAACTAAAATGCCTTAAAATCAGTAGCTGTTGTTAATTTTGCAGCCAGGCATAATAATTAAGGAAAACTCAAAAAGTATGATAAAATATAACTCAACATTAATTTCCAGTCAGTCAACCCATCAATCATTCAATGAATCCATTGTGTTGTTTAAACTAGTCGCCTTATTTTTTGGGAACGACAACCACTGAACCACCCTCCCTCCCCACCAACACAACTAGGCAGGCCACACAACAAATTGGGAGAGTTCTCCAGCATTTGTGTTTACTACGATATCCAACACCAGACTTTCATTGCCAGACCCCTGACATTCATCAAGCATTTGTTTGTTGATGTACTTGGGAATCTCATGACATTTTCTACCTACTCAATACCGACGTCATCAGCTTTATCGTAAACGTGGAAATCTTGTCTTTGGTTAGTATCAGCGATTTGTGTTCACCATTTCCGACGTACTGTTAATTGCAAATAAAACAATACCACACAAAGCGCTTCACGGCTAGCAAATGTAACCTATTATAGCAGTCTTCGCTTACGTACAAAATGAAGCACAGACATGCAGGCTGGTTTGCACATAGGCATGTTAAAACAAGGCCACCCACAAGTGGTTAGAACACTTGACTGCAGTGAAGAAGGGTCGGAAATCCAAAGCATTCCCTGTGATTGGAAGGCTCACCTCGAGTGCATGAAGTTGCAAGGGGGGAATCAAAAGGCAATCCTGATAACGAAGAGCAATTGAAACAAAGTCTATTTGTTCAAAATCTCTCACTGTACTTCCCTAGGCTGCCCTAGGCGACATTACCTAGTACCATGTCTCATGATACTTGAAACGGTGGTGAATTAATTTGCAATTTAATTAAATATTCAAAGAAAGAAAAGCCAACAAAGAAAAAACAAGATGCACGCCCCATGCCACTGGGAACAAGCCCAGTCCCAAAGCGCGCCCACCATGGGAACCCCCAAAATATAAGGGGATTCCAAGGCCACCACGTCACAAGCAGAGGACCCTGTTCCAGCAGCCGAAGCACGCTCTTCGGCCAAATCTTTTGGTTGCCTTGATGAAGTTGCTTCCTTTATTAGTCTATTTGCGATTAATGTCAGACCTGGATCTCCAAAAAGTAATTAATAACGCAAGGATTGTGTATCCAGTTCTGCCAAATCAACCCCAGGAATATCCGACAAGTTGCCAAGGAGGTCTTTTCGTGCCTCTTTCCAATTTCTCTACAAAACTCCCAGCATTTTTTTTTATGTGTATAGTTTTGCCTCATTCAAGCGTTTTTAAAACCTTTTATTGACTTTTTGATATCGATAAGCATTGCGAGATGACAAGAAGAACTTGTTGATAAAAGACAGTTGTACAAATTAGTTTTCAAGGCGGGTGCCAAGTACTTGATTGCTTGAGCCCAAATGCAAAGGGGTCACCGCCACGTGACTTGAGTGTTCCAAGGGCAGAAAACTCTTTTCTGGTTTTTATGTGGTACAGTTGAAAAGCCCTGTCAGCAGTTAATGCCTTGCGGCATCATTTTCCCCGTGCCGAACACGCGAAGCGATTCTATGACACTACTTTATGAAGTGTGTGACCAAAGTAGGAAAGGAAAGGAATTTCACGGGGCACCATTGATGGCAACACTTGCGAAGTTGCCAAACCTTTAATGTCTGATTGAACTAGAATGAAACTTGTTCGTCTTAGAGCATCCAAAGTATGTAATGAACGCAAAATAATCTTCGCCAGCGCAACAATTTTTTTTCTTAAGTACATATTGAAATCATTCGTTTGGACAACAATCAATCCACTAATGCTTTCAAAAACGAAGATATTTCCATGGATAGTATTTCTCTTTTAAACATCATTGTATTATACCAAAGTCGAGTGGGCAAGCCCCTCCTGCTGCAAGGGTTGCCCTGTATGATCAGTGATCAGTGATAAGTGATTAGTGATCAGTCCTGTCGCAGTGTCTTTGAGAAGTAGCAGTTGCTGAAGTGAGTGCACCAGAACACAAACGTTCGCAGCAACTTCAGACACCCGAGATGACGAAACATTATAAACTTCTGTTTGATTCAAAATGAGGGGCACAAAGTTGAAGGTCTCTCTAGAAATGGTTATCTTGTGCGATGAACAGAAGGAAAATTTCCGTGCCAAATGAAATAGTTCCACTGCCAACGAAATTCTATACACCCCAACAAGTTTCTAAAACTGTAACTCGGTCCGAACTCAAACCAAAACGTCATCTCATGGTTAACAGGTCAGTAGAATAGATGTATAATGTTACCAACACTGATTGTCGATGCAAATAACATTAAGAACAGTTGGAGATTGAAAGTTCATTTTCACGCAGAGGCTGCATAATGCGAAGGCGCGCTGGAGCATGATCAAGGTGGAGGAGCTTAACTTTAAAAAGGAGCAGGGCGCCAGAAGCTTCTGATTTACCTGCCAATTGGTGTTTTGTCGGTCACCAGTACACACACATTAAACTTAATGTCAGGCAAGAGTCAACATGTTGCTGCTATCGGTTATTCAAGATTTTTCAAATTAATGTTCTAATGGCCGTTAAATAGAAATCCTTCTGGGATGTCTTTTTCTAGTGATGCTTCTGGTAGGCATCAGCCATTAGGTATAGAGCATTGCCAACTATTTCAAACATTTCAAGAGTTTTACATAAAGTACTGATTAAACGATTGATTTGGAATTATTTAAAGAGACGCACCTTGCATTCGCTGGCTGGAGGGTAGCAACTGTCGCCTTCGCTGCAACCGCGCTTCAGGCGTCCCAGGTCCTACGCAGGGTCATCGTGGTCTACAATAAACGAAGGCTATAAATATATATAATAGCTTTCAAAAGCCTCTGGCATAGCCTGGTATCCTAGTCCCCGTATTCCATGTCTCTATCAGAACGTATTACCCTCATGTTTATGCAACAACAACGTTATGGAAGAATGGATGGTTATTTGGGTGACGAACACTAATTGGGTTTTCGTTGGGTTTGTATTTGGTGACCGTCATGAAAGGTCAGCCCTCAGAAACAGAGAGTTTCCTTAGCTGAGTAACTGTTTCATAGTCGTGTAAGATAAATCGGGTAGGTAAGTATCTGCTATTCAAGTCGGTATTTAATGACGAAAGCGGCTGTTTTCCTGTGAGTTTGCTTGCCACCAAATATGTCAATCTACGTAAGCAGATCTTTAGACATATGACAACGTAGGGACCTTGCCCGGACCTCTGGAAAGAATTCAATTTCCACTTCTTCAAAGCCATTTGAAAAGTCTTTCTGGTACTTCGCATACCGGCCTTGGAGTCTTTTCTGTGATGAGCATCATTTTTTGTTCTGTAACTCGGTTTGAAACAAATAGTCTTTCCATTTGCAAGTATGTGCTTCCAGCCGCTTTCTAGATTCCGGCAATCACAATGATACATTATCAATGTGCTCTGTTTTGAGCGCCTACTTTCCACGATACTTTGGCATCATAAGCACAGGATCTGTTACATTTCAAATTGATGCAAAAATTGGGAACTTTGAAATTTTGCATCACTCCGCTACGCAAAGCAACGGCGCAGAAATAAATACAAATGGCTGTTTATTTGAACAAGTAACACGGACGCATCCTGGATTCTTTCGTTTGTAATGGTATTTGAAAAATCAAGAAAAACACCGACTTTGACATCGTGTGACCAATCACGTGTCAACAATGTGTTTATCGTAATCAACCCAACCCAACATTGATAATTGATAAAGAGAATGTAGTTGTACACGTTTCTCTACCATTGGTATACGAAAGAAATACGACTCGCGTCCCCACTGCACCACAAACCTTTAAAGCCATGCATCCTTTTCGTCCTGTCAAAGGGTACGAAAAATGTGGGGGTCAACAGGAATAAAAATTGGTAAAAATCGAAAATAACTTCGAAGTTGCGAAAGAGAATGTAGTTGTAGACATTTCTTCACGTTTGATTTGGTCATTGAAAATCAGAGTCGTCTATGTGCATTTCAAAGTTTCAGTTACCCATTTGCTAGATTGCTCAAGTACGTTTCTTTTCCTGGCGAGGCTAGGAAGCCTAACCACCCATACTTTTGTCTATTTGATCACGACTTTGCTGCTATCCGAGCCCAGATGAATCAGGCCCAATCTATACAGGAAGTTAACTAGTGAAGTAGAAGAAAGCCAACCTATGGGAATCGAGTGGTCATGGTAACATTAACGTATGCTGGAGGATAAAGAGTGACGGTTAGAAGTTGCAAGCTGGATAAAAGAGTTGAAAGTGAACAATGGACTGGAGAATGAGGGCCTCTTCAAAAGTTCTAAGAGCCCTTAGCCTAGAGCAAACAGCGAGGTAATCACAAAGAGACGGGAGCAACAGCAACAAGGCGCAATGCCAGCACGTGAGTGGTCGGTTCTGTGATTTAAGCCTCAGTTTCATGCCCGGGATGAGATGCGGTTTCCTCCGGCTTACAAAGTTTCATCACCTACATTAATAATGGCTTCAAACTAAAACTGTTTGGATTTTTAACATAGCTGAGCGACTACGTATGGACAGAGAGGAGAGACAGAAGGCTCCTCGGTCGCCTGTTTGTTTTCGTTCTCCGCTGCAACGCCTAAACATGCGCCTGTAGTTGCCTGGAATTCGAGTGAACATGATAAACAGCCACCTTTGATCCGAAAAGTAAGTGTCTTCAATTCATGACGATTGATGCTGTGTTAACTAACCAAAGGTTTATGTAGCTCGGGTTTAAATGAGAATTCCTTCACGAATTATGACGGTTCTTGGTAGCCTGTTGCTATAAGTGGCTGCAAAGGCAGAACAAATTTAACGATTCAAGAGAGAGTGAATTAGGGTGGGAAAACTGGGCGGAGAAGGTGTAGTGCATAGTGTCGCTATCAAATGGTCCATTTAAGTTGTCGCTATCAAATGGTCCATGTATGGGTGCGCGATATGTTAGTTGGTGTTAATAAAATGTTGTTCTTTGTAAGCAAGTGTTTCTAGCTGATGTCGAAAGGCTAACGAGGATTGCATGAGCCGTTTTGTCTTATCTTCCATTAGCCGAAAGGCCCCTCGAAACATATCGCTCGTTCCACTTGGAGACAGTTTACATTTGTAAACCGTCAAAAACAGCTGATGAATCCCACTCTTGTGTTCCCAATCCGGAAGCAAAGTTAGTGGCAATGCACACGAGGAGGGCTACGGCTAGATTTCCGTGGAACGCATCATTTCTGGCAAAATTAAGGCAACAATCAGGTAGCTATTCCACAGAGCTTAATTGAACTTTACAATTAGGCTATAATTTAGGCACGTTTATATGATTTAGCTTGATTCACTTCAACGTCCTATTGGAACTTCATTCGATTCACATGTTCTGTGAACGGCTTTTAATCAGCTGAGTTGAGGAGGCTTTGGGGCGTCGTTTCAACCGTTGACGCCTTTGATATTCTAGCCTAAAGTTAAAGTGCTTTATTGCAGTAAACTACATTAGAGATTGTTTTGGGAAGGGGGGAGTTGGGGGCCAAATTTTGCTATGTTTGCTATGAAAGTTGCTATGAGCGGTTGATGATTTCTTGAATCGAATCATTCCTCGGAAAGGAAGCTCCTTCAAGAGAGCGAATAAGCGTCCACATCTGATGTAAGCCCCACGGATGCTGCTAGAGATCTGCATATATGCATTATAGAGTTGTTGCTTCAAATAAAAGTATAAAACACACACCGGACCAGTTTCAAAAACTCACGGAATACCTAAGGCGACTAGCTGTGGATATATGCACCTCTAGCGATTGGACTCTGCTTTTGGACCTTCAGCTTTTGGAGAGAAATGAGAAATTGAAATAATGTGTCAGGTATACCAGAATAGGTATGATTTCATGATCCAAATGCTATGAGGGGTTCATCAATTAATAAGCTCTACATAAACCCTCAGAAATTTTACGTAGATCTAAAGAGAAGAGAAGATGACTTTTTGCATATTTTGTGAACTGCAGTAAGAAAGTGGAGGATTTGTTCACGATGGATTGTTACATAAGCACATGATTTTTCGACAAGGCGTAAATACATCCAACATTAAGACTCTTAGACCCTACCACTGTTTCTACCAAGAATGCAGGTTTGATTTGGTTGGTAACTTTTGTCAATGATCTGCTCCTGAAGTTGATAAATTCTAGCAGTGATTTGAGAAGGGCCTTCGAAACTCGCGCTCCCCTTTTCCCCACTTCCTACTTTCTCTCACATAGAAGTCGTTTTAAACTGACAAAAATAATAATTCATTCCTTAATGACCGTTTAGGCACTTGCTTTCTTGTTCTGACTCTCATCCTGCACACGAAAGGAAGCTGTTCCATTTTCTGGTCTTTCTCGTGCTACTGAGTATGTGCGTTTCACAAGGTTTCGCATAACTCATTCGCACGTACGTTATTCATATACATTTGAATCGAGTCATAATTGGGGTTTCGTTGGAATGCCATGTCCTCGGTTCCCACAGCCTTGCTTGTACCAATGCAGGCGTTTGAAGCTAGACAAAGGCAAGTCTAGACAAGGGGCCGTCGAGGGCTTTGAATTTCCTTGGTTCCTGGTAAAGGTTACCAGGGTATCAGTTTCTGTTTTACATTCCAGTTCGACATTAGAGATTTGGTTGGTTACTGCAATTTAGCTCATCTTGACAGCGATAGGCAATTTGAATGGCAATAATCTTGCCCAATGAAGACGACGCTTACGTTGGATCAAATTAGATTACTCTTTATTACAAGGTATAATGGTATAAATCATGAAATCTTTTGTCCTTTGTCAATTATTTGTGTCAGCATTCGGGCACAATTCATGTCGCGTAGATTGTCCACCCAGGGACGAACGATTGTGTTCCCTGTTTGTTTTGGCTTCTGTCGGCGCATAATGAATATAACAATTGACTCACCCCTTTGAGGCCTGGTGCCCAAAATGGCGGAGTATCACAAAGATTATGCTCGGGTAACAGGCACCTTAAATGCAAGATTATCTGAAGGCCAGTTTTATTGTGATTGCGTGAAACCTTAAAAGCGTGATATTTTATTGATTTATTGTCATTGTCTTCATTGTCAATGCCCCAGTGATGCCAGTTCTCTTGCAAGAATACATAAAATACATTAGGGTGATGACTAGAAGGCTCTTTTGCATTGAATATAAGAACATGTATGAAATTCTTCTCAAAATATTCACCGAAAGTATCGGCATTCTTTTCAATTTGGAATAAGATGTTGTCAACTGTGAAAATCAGACTTTTAGGCCTAAAAGACCTTTCTATGGCCATCAGAGTCGTGAATTTTCCATTACCCCTGTTTCGCAAACTTATTCATAAAAACATCGGCAACGTATCACTGGTCAATAGAAGTGCTTTGTAGAAATGGAACTGAATACACGGTGCTGGTAGCAGAAATTGTCTTCGTTAACTTGACTGTTACATTAGAATTTTTTTATTGATAAACTACTGATAGTTTTGTCTCAAAAGCAGTAGATCTTCTTCGGGAAACAGATGTGGAGATTAATACTGAGTGCACATGTTGACATTCTTTTAATGACACTTCCTAAAAATAGAAACAGCGGAACTAGTTTTTGCATCGTCGAAGTTCTGTGCCATGAAGCCCTTGTTCAAATCCCAGCTAGTAGCTAATATTGTATTCTGTACGTGTATTGGAATTTTCTAGATTGGGCTGTCTAATTCGCTCTGAGATTGTGATAATCTTATCCATGTGCTTTTAAGACTATCGAATTCTTTCTCACGCGAGTCATCTATAGCCCATTAGCTGAAGAAATCTCAACGGAAGTTTTCCACGCTATCCTGTTGGTATATACATCCTAAGGAATGTAAATTAATCTACTAAATAGATGTTTTATTGGCGGAAAACTGCATAACCTGGTAACAAATTTGATCAAAAATGGAGACGTGGACTAAATTTTCTTATCAAAATCCTTCAGAATGTGAAACACGGAAAACATGTAAGTTATGTTATTATCTTCAAAACTATCTAGCTAGCATTTCACTCATGCTGAGATTTAGAGACAACCTTGGGGTACAAGGAGAAATGACAATAGGCACACCACCCAAACTACCTATGCAGACCCTTTGTTTACCAGCATAATGTTTTCTACAATAGGTATACAATGAATGAAGTTGCAAGCATTCATTGCGATCAAGCAAGCAAATATTCAAAAGTCCACAAAAGGTATTATAAAGCAAACATTTACAAATTTAGTTATGGGTATCTAGCTAACTAAATGCACAGAACTCATTGACACTTGAAAATGCCAAGATTTGCTAACCTATCAAAATTCGTTTAGAAACGCTACTCCAATGTAGAATTATAAAATGTCGATTGAAATTTGGTCTTTTTGCATCAATTTATGGTGTTATTCAATCAATTCTTTGGTTACGGCTAGTCAGTGAAAATGTTCATAGGAGGCATTATATTGCAATTTAGTAAGAAAATCATAATCCGAGCATTTTGGCTTCAAATCTGTTGAAGCAGCAAGTTCGCAGCGTTAAGCAGATTTATCTCCGTTTGCAGTGTTCAGCAAGATTTTGTTGCAGCCAAGAATCGAAGCTCCTAAGCCTAGCACACCACCGTTTGCCTTCGATTCGTACAAACTTGTATCGTATGCCTGAGCTGGGCTATTTTTAGAACGAAAGCAAAGCTGCTTTAAGTAAAACAAACAAACTAACAAGACAGGGATGAAAAAGGGATTTGCCTAAAGGGAAACCATTATTTTCACTATGGCCGCCATAGCTTTCTGCATGTAGAGATATTTTTGTTAAGCAAGGCGATAACTACAAAAGAAACAGAACACGGGGTCGGCTCTATACAGGTATAACCGAGTATCAAAGAAACAATGCTTGCGAGTTAACTGGAATAATTCTGCTCTTGCCGCAGCAATTACTGAGTTTACTCCAACGCACAACTCGGCACAAGGAATCTTTAGCATTTTGATCCATGTATCGGTAAGATTCTCCAGAGCAGAGACGAATCTACCATGGATTAATCTCTGGTTCTACGCTGCTGACGACGCCGGTAAACCCGTGCTTACACGTAATCAAGTTCTGGCATCGCAAAAGCAAGAAAAGTGCAACATTCCCTGAATCTGTCCCGAAACTTTCTCACAGGCGTGCAATATCGGCTCACCGAGATGGTCACTCAATGCTACTGCAAGAGCCTGCATGACTTTAAAATCTTGTTCTGAGAGGAAAGTTGCTCGAGTAGATCGTTGTCTATGAGAAGAGAAGGGTTTGAATCTGGCCTGACTTTAATTAGAGAACATTAAGTGGTACGCTAACCTCCTACCTATCAACAGCTGAGCTCTGTGGCCAAGACTCTCATGGCTTGCATTCTTTGTTAAGCCTAGTTTGATTCACGTGTTCCAACATGCCGGTCTAAAAATTTTTGTCTAAGTATAAGTCCACCAACCATCGTTCATTCATACCAGTTTTGTGTAAACCGCTATTTTGAATCACAGTACTTTTACAAGGGTTTTTTAGCCATCGTTGTCCACTCCTTTTTTGCACTCAAGGGTGGTTGTTGAGGGTTGTTAGTTTAGTTCCCTTTTATATTGTTTCTTATTGGCTTTAAGCGCGTAGAAACAGGTCTATCAAAAGCGGAGTAAATTGTCTGCAAAAGACGATATATATCAAATAGGTGAATTACTACCCTAATTACTCTCAATTTAAATATTTGCTTTCCCATTTGTATTCAAATAATCTTTACAAACTGTAAGGGATAGTTTCGGCTTGCAGAATCACCCAAGTCATCTTAAACCAACTCATTTGTCGACAATAAGGTATTGGAATGTATAGAGCGAGGAAAATTCCTGCAAATCCGTGAATTAGAGAGATTTGGAAAGTAAACTAAACTTAAGACGTCTACTGAAACTAAATTTGCACAAGACACAGAATTGCAGGAATTGTTTATGATTCACTAAATGAGAATTCGATCCTTCTAATTATTCTTTTAAATAATTTGCTGCTTGATTTCAAGTTGACAGTGGTATCGATAATTCAATGAATCGCCCAAAATCCAAAAATTTACAGTGTCTGGCTACTACTTGAATTCTCTAATTAGATATATAGTACCTGTAAGCTTTGAGGAAATTTAATTAAAACCGGCGACTTTGATCCATCAAATAAGCTAAACGTATTCACGTATCTTCTGTGACATTTTCCCCTATGAATGGGTTGTAGATGCTATACAGAAGCTTGTTGACAAATGGTTAACTTTTACGCGGTCAAACGCCAGTTTTTATTCTTGATGCGACTTTTGCGGGATTGAATGGCAGAAATTATAAATGGATGGTTCTACTGTTTTCAGACTGTTGCCCTTACCCCAAAAAAATCAGGCAGTATGGAAAATGATTTTTAAAATCTTGTATTCACAAAATGTGTGAAAAAGAAAAGAATAATTTGCAAATTACATCTGCTTTAGATCAAAACAAAACAATTCCATTCTCTAGTGTCAGCAACAACGATTATACAATTCCAAGGTTATTGGTAGCATTTTGCGTTCAGTTGGTATAAAAAGAAGTTGGTATCGTTAACAAAGAATTTATACTCAACCAATGACATGAACTCTCATTTACCTAAACAGTGATAATCTCGAATTGACAAGTTATAAAAAATGTGACCTCACTATGTCATCAGATGAGGTTTATTCCCATTGTGGTCCAATGGCTCGGATTTCTACCCATTTAGTTATTAACAAGCTAAAGTCATTCAATTTTTTTAATGCTCCCTTTCCAATGTATTTCAGAACGACCACCGTAGCTGATTTATGCTCCATTTTAACGGATTACACAAACTTCAGCATTTTGAAGCCTTAAATGACATGCAGGCCTGCTAATATCAGAATAATAATGACATTACAAAAAAGAGTTTGGACACAATTTCCATGTGAAAATGCCGAGATCAACAGCCTTTGCTGGCTTCCTATTTAAAGCTGATGGAAAATCAGGGGCAATATGTTTAACCTGCTACCAACCTTCGACCGTATACACTTCTCATTAAAGTTTTCCGTTCTACCATTTTCTTCTCACCTCGAATGGGTAGAATGCAAAAGAGGCATGGTAACCTACGAGCTTTTGCTGCAGTTTCATACATCTCAATTGGAAATTATCGTTACGGTTTAACAAACACCGAGATAAGTTGGTAAATCAGGTCCCATGGTCTCTAATACAGAAGGCCAGTTTTCAATTAGGGCAAATGCCACAGGATTCAGTCTTATCAAATGACAGAATCATCGGGATTGTTGAAGCTTATGAACCAGTCAACCTACACGAAAGGATCCATTTTAAGCCAAGTTTTTATTCAACTCGACAGAGGAAAGCGTGATGTTAAGTTATAAGGTGTCGTAGAAAAACACCTACTCAACAAAGCTTTTTAATTTTTTTCCACCCTGATTTGTAGAATTTTTCTCATCAGTGCCTGTAGTGTTTGAAAATTAATTGAGCTTCGATGTAAAGAGGAACAAAGGAGAGAAAGGCGTTATTTGTTCCATGTTCGTGTGTTTGTTAGTTCTAAGACTCTGAAATAACTGGGAAATCTAATTTCATCCCCAAAAACAAAGTTGTTTAGCTAGTTGTTGATAGTTTTCGTGGCCCTGCCCTGCTTACAGGAAATTATTCATACAAAGGGTTGGCGGCAGATTTCCTAAAAAAGCTTCTCTATAATCAGAAGTTCCGTTAGCTGCCATACTTAGCTTTTTTAGGAATACGCAGACTGCAAAGCATTTCTTGTATCTATTAGCTCGTGACCTTTCTGTCTGTGGTATACAGAAATGCTTGTCAGTGCTTTTACTCTGTAAGGCCCTAACGGCAATTAACAAAGACAACTTTGACGCTTGACGCAAACTCCCATTAAAGCAGATTACCAATAGAGCTGCAGTTTTTCGTCGCAATGGTGTGTTGCTGTCATGCCAAGCTATATTTGGTGTGACCTCAACAGCAGTGAATCATCTGGGCTAATGATTAGCATTAAGTCATAAGTAACGGGATCATTTCGACTTACCCGATTAGGAAGACTAACGCCTTCGTAAGTCCCAGGAAGTTCTTGTCATTGCCAGCCTGAGGTTAGTTTGGGTTTCTGGTAGACTCTATATAAGAACGAGAATCGTGGGATCAGCATGTAAATAACACAGAAGACTCACAACATCATTTTCATTTATGATGACTTGCAGTGACAGTGAGTTTTATTATATTTAATTGTTTTTCATTAACCATACAGTCGATCATCAAATTGAATAATTTGTCGTAAAGTTATCTGACTAAACGCGTGGACACTGTTGACATTTTGTAGTATCCGAATCGACTTCGGTAAAGTGTATTATACATAAATATCATAAAGTATTTACCTACAGCTTTGTTTTTCATGCATTATTAAGACAAAACAATCGACAGCGTACTATGCAAGTAATGCCCCCTTTCATCATCAGTTGCTAAAAGCAGAGGCAGGCAAAGTACAACAGAAATAGGGGCACTTACAAGCAATCTAGATGTTTTGAAGCCCAAATTTCAACAAAGCTCCATATCAACTACATATTTTGAACTTATTTCGATTACAGTGAAAGTAGTTGATTTGGAGAATCAAGAAGAGGGCCATCCTGAGCAAAGAGAAAGTTTTACCAAAGTTCAAAATGAGGATTGTGTCTCTTGTGCTCTCTCGCTGCCACTTCCCTTGAAGCATTTCTCCAAGTGTAAACTTGGCTTACGTGAAAGCGCTTTCACTGTTTACACCTTTGTCTAATGTTTTCCATTCAACAACTTGCATCTATATTAATGTTTATCATTTACAACTGACATGTTCATTTGATTTCAAGAAAAGAATTTTCACACGCCCAATTAATGTCATTACTTCACTTGCTGATTAAAAATAAGCTGAGTATGCCTAGGGGAAAATACTTTTTAGAATGTGATTTGTTTTGTGAATATTGGAGATCCCAAACGTAAATATTCCAAAGGAAAAATTCTCCAGTAGTTAAACAGACCCTTCCCAAAACCTGCAGGAAACCGTAGATCAAAACGAACACGTAAAGGCAGGTGAAGTTATTCGCAAATAACAAGGCTTGGTTCACTGACTGGTTACTATGTACACATTACCCAAACCGCACACTGACCATAGAAACAGGCACTGTTTCTACAGTGTTTACAAGGCCTATTTCACACATCGATTCAGATCTTGAATTTAAACGGGTTATTGTATTGCACACGCTATGGCACAGTTACGTTCTCATGAACTGCAATGTTAGAATATTCTGTACAGCCAATCGCTACAATTGGACTAACTTGCTACATCCTTTCTTCAATTTCAGAAACACACGTCACAAAGAGTGGGAGATACTCTGTGGCTTGACTTCTTGAGGTGATGGTGTAGCTCCAAGACACTTGGAAGCGACATCTGACAGCGACAATAACAAAATGGAGGAAAAGGCCAGAAAGTACTGCGCGTTGTACCGAATGCAGCCGACACTTGGGTTGACTTGCATGTACAGAGAATTGTCCCAGAACCTAGTCAACGGGCTTTGTGATCTGCTGCTAAGTTGGTGCCTGTATACGGCAGAAAGTGACGACGCTCTTCTAGACTTCAACATCCCAATCGATTTCGAGCAGTTACATTCATTCACATTTGAGTTGCTGTCGCGAAAGCAAAACGACACGCTCGTCATTTCCAGGGCTGTTTACTTACTACGCAACCAGAAGACTCCGTTGAAGAATTTGACTAACGCCTTAACAAGCCTGGAGCAATGTAAACAAAACGAAACTGTTATGATCCTATCAGCTGTTATAAACGCGAGGATCGGTAAAGACAGCGACTGCATCTCGTTGTGCAGGAGTTTGTCAAGATGGTCGGACGTGGATAGTGTGATATCAAGGTTGCATCTTCTCAGCAACGCCGACCTAGAATTGTTGAAATTAATCATGCAGGGAAGTGCAATGAGCAATTCGGTAGCAGACATTGGCATACAGAATAGCGGGTACGCGAAGGAGGATCAGTTGGGGAAGCAGAGGAATAGAAGACGGGATACCATGTCCGCCACCAGCATCGCTAGTCTCCACTCTACTGACATTGTTGAGACGTCTTTCTCGAACAAGGAGGTGGGCCATGGAACAGGTGCCTTCCTGGAACAGGTTTCAGGGACATTGATAAAAAAGATTGAAATAGCTACATACCTCAGTGAAACACTGGACGCACATATCCGCGCTGGCAGAGTGTTTCACGCGCTGTGGACACTTTTCAATTTCTATCGAGACGACAAATCCGTTCCGAGACTTGATGCGGCAACGTCGTTACAGCTTCACGAGCCTCTAATGCACATCGTAAAAGGCCTGAAGGAGGCCTGCGTCGACCAGCGGAACGAGGGGAAAGACTCGACCCAAAAACTGGCCGAAAGAGCTGTCGTTTACTGCGAAATTTGCAAATACTTTGATATTGTCGATGTAGAGGCAAGTGTGATGTACATGGAATGTTTGAATCAGACTGGCAAAACGGCGGAAGCCTTGGACATTGGGAAGGAGCTATTAGGTGAGGGCAAGCAAAAAGAGGATGTTCTGTTCGCCCTTGCTCGTTGTAAGCTCAATCAAGGCAAGTATTTCTCGGCCTTAAACGACATAAATCAGGCGGTTAAGCTGTCGACACAGAAGCCTGACTACGTCTCGCTGCGCGGGTTTACGAATTTTCTCGCGGGCAGCTTGGAGCAGGGCATGGCCGACATCACCGTGGCGTGCAAAGACGAGATTTCCGTGCCAATTTCGATATTTAGAAATCTGAAACTTGCAGATCAAAAGAAGATTAGAGACCGTATAGTCCAAAGCATCAATTGTTACTTGGAGGTTGGGTTTGTCAAAGAACCTGAAGATGAAGACGCCTGTGTGGGATTTGATCTCAGTCAATCTCAACAGGGTTTTGAAAACAAACTTCACCAGATAAGACGTCAATGCGAATTTCTCGCAAAGGTTTACCAAAAGGATTTGTCCGTTCATTTGCTCTATGCAGACGTGTTAGTGCGGTTAAAGAGACCCGAAGATGCGCAGGAGCTGTTAGTACGCTTTATTCAGAAAGTCCCAGAAGATCCATTTCCCATGGTGCACCTGGCAAATTTGAGAATGAGGCTAGGGGCGTACGTCGCGGCTGTGCAAGACTTTCGCATCATTAACCTCGCAATCGGAAGCGCCAGGTTCGCCGAGTTCCTCATGCAACTTTCCGCCGACGACCGACAGGAGATAGCGAGAGTGCATCGTCAGCATGGATTTCGGTATTTGCACGCCGATAAGTCGTATGCCGATGCAATCGAATGCTTCAACATTGCAATAATCGCATTGAATGGCACGGCAACAGGCCTGATTCTTGTCCGGGGGTTCTGTTATGCGAACCTTGGTGATTATGAGCTGGCGTTGAACGACTTCTTATCCGTTATTGACCGAGAGCCTGAAAATACAGCCGCCATAGTTAGTAGGTCCGTGATTTATTCGGTTTTTGATTACGAAGAAGAGACTCTGAAAGGATTAGGCACCATCCTGAAGGAGAACAAAGATGTAGCAATTAAGGTGCTGCAAAAAGTCCCAATAACCTGCGTCAGATTATTCGCGAACTCACTTAAAAACTACGTAAGCAAGGTCCTTCAAGACAGGACGAGAATACTAGGCCCTGATGCAGTTGAGCTGGCAGGAATTTATTCTGAATTTCTTAGTACGGCCTTAAAAACCACACAGTATCAATGCCTGTATTCGAAATATTTATTAACGTTTGGAAAATATGAAGACTCGTTACGCGAAGTCGAAGCTGTACTTCGCTCACAGCAGGATAACAAAACAGCTTTGGCGCAGAAAGTTTTCTTGCTAGCAAAAATGTCGAAGATGCGAGATTGCCTTTGTGTCATGCGGACGATCGACGATGGAGAAACGGAGGAGCTGGAGCACTATGTAGGAATGTTGCGTATCAGCGAAAAGAACGAGTTGCGGAGCATCGTCTTGAATGAGGCGAAAACAAAAGCGGAGGAGAAGGACAATGCGGCAGCAATTAGGTGGTACAACCTTGCACTAATTGTTAATGGAAGGAAAGACATCGAAATTCTCCGTTGTAGGTTCGAGGTGTTTATAGACGAAGGGCATATTGAACGGGCTTGAGCGACCTGTCTGCGATCATTGACGTCAAATCGACGTACGAAGATTACTGTACGCGAGCCAAACTGCATGACAGTCTGGGCAAGGACAAGTTGGCGTGGAACGATTACATGAGAGCGATCGAGTTGGACGAAGAGCGCACGATTGCGTTGCTGAATGAACAGTCAATATTGAAGCATGTGCTGTGCCTGTTCTGTATGGCTGCTAATGGAGCTTTTGTCAGGGAAAGATACAAAGAGGTATTACGACTGTGTGATTTCGGCCTAAAGTTGGACCCCAATCATAAAGGACTAAAGCAACTTCGATACAAGACTAAGTGTTTTGTAAACAGGTGTATACTCCAGTAATTCAAAAACGTAACGTAGGACTTTGCTTTAGTTAACATTGAAATTTTTCCTTATCAGCAGGGGAATGCCGCTTTCAAATGTATAGGTCACTGGGGCTAATCTTGGTGACGTTATACTTGAGCTACGGAGAAATTGGATATAATCTTTCCAAGCAGAACCATCCAAAATATTCTAATTGCATTCGATTTTATCCTTATCACAAATAATGTGAAATACAGTAAGAAATCTCTAAGTAACATCCATTTCATGTTTCTCCCTTTTATTTCTTCTCATATCGTCTGTAAATTTCCTGGTGTATTCTTGTGAGCCAAAACGTAACCTCTATGTCATGGCATTCTCGCTGAGTAATCTTGACGTAAATGTAATTTCATCGAGATAGCATAACCCCAGTAATCATGTCTTGTGCTTTTATATTACTTCTTTACGATAATAAACATCGTAATTTTTCCCCTGCTTTCTGTTTTTAAATGTTTTAGTTTTGTAATGAACAATTCTTAGACTCGTATCCATTGTAGAGTAAATGGGAATCACTAATGAATTAAATACTGCGTTTATCCTATTATTTCTCTATTTTTATTGTTTAAACAAATAAGAAAAGGGCGTGCTCTGAATCCTTTTCTTTTTTAAAGACATTCCGACATGAAACATACATTTATTTGATGCTGTTGATTCTATTTTTTTGGCTAAGGTATCTTATGAGTTCAATTTATGTTGTTTTTCAAGTTGTATCGTTGTTGTTTATTTAATTGAATTGGAGTTAACATGGTAAACTTTCCCGCAGTGCAAATTTTTAAAGACACTGTGATTAACTGGGTTATTACCTGGGAGCTCCTCCCTAAAAGTTCAACATCGACCCCGCAACGCCTATTCGACAGGCCTTCAGTCACTTTCAATTGCAATACGTCATTAAAACTTTGAAAAGAGAACAGTAAGTGTGAAAATAATGAGATAGTCAATCAATCGAATCAATAAGTAGAACCCGCTTTTGCCTTTCTCTTACACCGAACCTGAAGCTGCTAAAGGCATTGAAATGGGAAACAGGAAAGCACAATAAAGATACCATTCCCAACCATTTTGTCGGCATCCATTTTCGTAACATGTCCATACACGACACTAAGGTAGTGATTGTCTGTTACGGATCCAAGCCGCTTGTTGACAAACACAGGGTCTCTTCAGCATAAAGCAACAGAACAAACTTCAATCAATGTCAACTGAAACAAGTCCCTACTTGAAATTACGCCCTTGCATAATATGGTTGCAGCTTCTATGTTGACTAAACTATAATGAATGCAGCTTCTTTCATTTTAATCAACCAATGATTCGTAATGAACACAAATGCCATCGATCTTAAATGTCTTTAAAACCAACCCCTTTCATTGTTGTGAACTGAAGGTCTCTCATTCAAAGTCACTTTTTCAAATGAGACCATTCGTTTAAGCCATTTGTTCTTGGCTGTTGATTGCGTAATCGATCTCAAACCCTAACAGTATTTGAAAGCCCTTCTCGTAATTTTTATAACACAATGCCCGAAAATGTTTTGCAACACCAATGATTCTATTTTTTCAGCAAATCCAATTTTTCTGGTTCGTACATATCAAATAAATAATTGTCTAGTTTGAGAAATCTCGTTTCAAAGTAAAAACAAAGCTTGCCATATTTGAATCCACTGGTGACAAGTTCTTAACTTGGCAAATTGAAAAGCACTGCAAATAATCGTTTATTCTTGTCCCTTAAATTGGTACTGTCGGGTATAGGAAAGAGCTCCCAAAAAATTATGGGAAGTGGCCACAAGTGATGGCAGCATATTCGTTGTTTTTACTAAATTCATTTTACTAAATTCATTTTAACAGTAAAGATCAGTAAAGATGAAGAGGTATAGGTTCCAAAGTTGATAAAATTGTTGACTGGAAGACAAAGTTTGTAAATCTCGTAGAGTGTGGTAGAAAGAAAGGATAAAGCTTGAAGTTGTTTCGGGCAAGATTGGGTATTGACCTGAAATAAATTGGTTTCTCCAGTTGCGTGATGTTCATGATAAAATTCGGAAAAAGATAGATAAATTTAACGGGCAATGTCGGTGGAGAGAGGTTTGAGAGCTGAGCAAGGAGCTGTTAATAGAATGAAATGCTTTCGATTGAATCTATTTAGAAAAGAGGCAGGTACGTTTCACAGCATTGACAAATGCAAAAGCAGCCATCTAAGAAAATGGATTCATACATTGCGTAAAACGACTCCATACCTATTGATAGATAATAAAGTTTGCTGAACATGACTCTTAAAAAGAGGAAGGTAAGAGAGGCTACAACCTACAAATGGTGCCACAAGCAAGTTGAAAATAAAACCGGTTTCCAAAACGCCTAAGCCTCTTTCGAAATGACGCACTTAACGAGAAAACAATGACGCAACCCTTTTGGAGGCCTAGCAAAGAATAATTATTCCATTGAAAGAGAATCTCGAACCCATCCGGGTATATTCTAGCAGAAAATAGCCACCATTAACTGCATTTCAATCGAGCTTCAATTTCAAGAACGTTAACGCCATGCTCATTCATGAATTCCAGGCAAATTTCATTGAAACGTGAAGTAGATAGCTGTCGACTGCCAGTTGAAAAATCGGCGTTAGTAGGGCGACCCTGACACTAGGACGTGCAATTCATCAACCGGGCTACAAATCCGCCCTTGAAAGCGATAGGAGGGCGGGCCAACTGACCGACACTGTGACCCAATAGCAAACCGCGTCCATTTTGTATGCGCTGAGGTTCCACTAAAATAACGCTTTCACAAAGGTCATTGTCAGGGCCTCTTCATAACTTCCAAAAAAGATCGTGACGAAAAATATTGAGGAAAAGTTAATCGAAACGGAAGCATTGCTTGTACGTGTAACATCCTCCACCAGAAAGCCGGTGTGAATGAAACAGAAACTGCGGAGGAGAGCAGCCGGAATCTTTAACTTCATATCATCTTCATATGACTGAAGCCGTCAAATGATGGCTTGAATGATCCCTATCATGCAGTTTTAAAGAAAACGCAGTAGATCAGCAGAAGAGTTAAGAGATACAGACTGGTCTGCTTTTCCATCAATCACTGCTGTGTAAATCAGTTACAAATGTCTAATTCTAGCCTGCTCAAATCAAGGCGACAAAACTAAAGCACTAAACAACACCGTTTAAGAAAGGAGCAAATTGATATTGGTAATGGGTTACGTGAGTCACTAAATCCTCCAAATGTTAGACTTAAGGACTGTATCGAGTGATGATTAATAAGAATTATGCCATTTGACCGTGCCTCTTTCTCATTGCGTCAATGGTAAACCAAGGACTGGAAAGGTCTCCACGCGTTCACTTCAACAATAAATCGCCGAAACCTGAGAAACAGCAACTTAGAGACAGCAGAATTCTCAAAATGACTTGTTTTAACTGGCTGGCATTTGTAGACAGAACTAACCATAGCTTTACTGCTAATTATAATGCAACGCTTTGATGGCTTTTCAATACGAAAATTCTTCGAATGACAAATCGACAGCAGAAAGCGAACCGAAATTTGGCATCAAATTACTTGGCAAAGACGGGGAAACTAATTATGATATCCATAAGAAAAATGCTTTTTACCAGCAAAGATGAGCAAATGGCAATCTTCGGTCTCCAAATCACAAATTCCATTAATCCTAATTGAAAAAACCCAAAAATCAGCGGATTTGACATCGGTGATTAGAATAAATTTCCCATATATTCTGAAGATAAGCTGTTAGTCCTAGACAAATGGTAACGAGAGCTCCTCAGCTTTGGTCTACACCAAACCGAGTCTGGATTCCGTCTCTTCTTACAAAAATACTGGAAGCACGTCACTTCAATTCAAGCTGGGAATTATGGCGGTTTACAAGTCGCTTTCTCCGTACAGCGCGCTTGAAAACGAGCGGTAATCCAAGGCGCCAGGGACAGCATCCGGTCCGGCGTACGGCGTCATTTTGGAGATGCAGTATTCCGCTTGATCCGGTGGAAGCTCACGGCGGAGCTCGTCAGCGGTAATAAATGCCTGTATGGAAACGAGATTTCGTCACTTTGATAGAACAAGGTTATTTCAATATGGCTTCAATCACATTTTGAATAGACTAGGCCTCACGAAACATCTCGTCTTCAGAGACTGCAGCCAAGAAAAGCTGACAATAACAAAATCATTGCATGATAAACAGCTTATCATTTTACCAAACATGCAATCCCTGTTGTGGTTTGCCATATGATTGACATGAAATGTCGTATGATTGAAATGACATGACATATGATTGAAATGATACTAAATATGATTTAAATGATACCAACTATGATTTAAATGTTATCCAATATGATTGAAATGTTATCCAATATGATTGAAAGCAGTTTCACCAATGCCTGATTCCTAAATCAATTCCTTGAGGAATGGCAGAGGTCTACGACAACCTCGTGCTTTCAAAATTTCACCTTGCAAATTCAGCTGGTAATTGTTAGCCTACATAATCCAGTTGATCAATCTTCATAACCGAGCAACATAAGCATCGATCACTACAAAAATTCTAACAAAACATCAAATTATTTCCTAAAACCAATATCTTCCAAATTGTTCTTCCGTTGACTAACTGTCCTATAAACTTCGCTGTTAACAACTAGTGCTTGCATACCACATACAATACAGCGTGGAGTAGGGGCTACCAAGAACTCTCAACTTCGACAAATCTTTCTGATGAATTCTCTGTTATGTTTTCTATATCAAGGTTTTGGTTATTATTGATAATTAGCAGTAGTAGAAAGAAACTGGCTCGTTCAAAATTCTCACTTTCCTTGGCATTCGTCTGTCTAGCAAAATGATCAAATACCAAATACTATTTGAATGGCTTTGTCCCCTAAAAAACCGAACTTCTACGTCAACATGAAGCCCGATGAACGACATAAACGTCTTCAATTGACAAAACTGAAATTACCTTATCTCCCGCTAAAATCCTGAACGATTCCATGACTTGTTCAGCAGTGTCTGAATCCGCTTGCTCTCGCGTCATGAAGTCTAGGAAAGCCTGGAACGTCACCCGTGCCGTCCCGTTGGGATCAACCAGCATCATTATGCGCTGGAAGTCAGCGTCGTCCTACAAGAGAGCGCCCGGTTAGAAACAAAGCCGGGAGAAGAAGAAACTACCCTCTGGTAGACCCAGTTAAAATGGACCACTCTCGACCCTGCGGTGCATCCAAAGGCAAGCAACAACAACCGAGTTTAGGATTAAAAGTTCAATCTTGAGCTTGTGCAAGGGCGAAGATCGTTCTTGAGGCAATGATCGCCTGTTACTTGCTTCTTTCAATCAATAAAGACGGATGATCTATCTACTGAAAAGGTTATGATGAAAACTGTTGAGAAAACCATGCACAAAGGCAACTCGATTGCTGCAACTCCCCCCTTTTATCCCCCTTCGCAAGGCTATAAACAGCATTTAATACATTGTTGATTGCGTGGATTCATTAGTTACATGGTACTCGAAAAATTCACACGTGGATCACGACATGCCGTAAAAATAAGGAGAAATGAAACTGTTGAGGATGAGGATGAGGAGCGCCATTTGCGTTGATAAAATTAATACATCCCATACCGACTCGTCAATGCCGACATTGTATCCCAAACTGACAAGACACTGTCTAAACTCGTTTGGCTCCAACAATCCGCTCTTATCCTAAAAATAGTAAGAAAATTAATTATTAGGTAATTTGCTGCATTAGTGGCCTAATTCGACGATTTCCACTAATTTATGCTTGCAATGTTCGCCATGCTTGCAACCTTTTGCAAATGGATGCAAATATATGGTCATGTGACATGGAAATTGCATATAACAAAGATTTAAATATAACAGTGGCATGAAAAATTGCACTTTGATGCGGCATGAGATGGTATTCATGGTTAGCATTCCAAATGAATATGCAATACCAGCAAGAAAAGTAGTGGACAAAAAGGAAGGAACAAGTACATTCATTAAGACTTTTGACATACGGATAAATAAATGCACGGATAGAGAAAGAAAGGCTGAACAACAAATAAAGGGGCAAATGAATGAATAAAGAATGAGTGAATGAACAAATAAAAAAAATGAATGACCAAAGTAGGCATGGATGAATTTGGTGGAGTCGGAACAGCTCTTCTTAGATCATGTCCATACAAAGTAGGATTTCGCATTGACGCATAAGATTTATGTACCTTGTCAAAATGATTGAAAGACTGCTTGTATTCCTTGAGCTGCTCTTCAGTGATTCCTTTCGAGTCCCTCATTAAGATCTAAGAAAACAGTTTTCAATGGGGGTAAAAGTCAAAAATACTTATAAATACTTGCAAAGCCATATTTCTCAATGTGTTGAGAGAGAGCGCAGGAAGATATGCTGCCTCTCTTAGGCGAGCACCAGTGCAACGTCAGACCCGGAAGTACTACCTCTAACAAGACTGGCAATTAGCAGATATTTGAATAGGTTGGTACCTGGTTCTCAATTTCATTAATGTTTCTTGCGATCGACGTAACGAGTTGTTCCCATCTAATTCTCAACGCCTGCAAACAAAATAAGAACAATTGTAACTTTAAAAGAAACATCATAAAGAATCTCCACGCTATGAATGCTTCAACAAAGATGAATGGTAGCAACATAAAGAAACCCTTGGAATCATACCAAAATAACAGGAAAGGTAAATCAAAGCAATTGCAATTGGACGGCCATACATACCTCCATTGAATAAGGTGTGTGTGGATTCTCAAAGATCATGGCTTCCTGTGCAAGCTACGATAGATTGTTTAAATCTACGTAAACATGGATATCTTCTACAGTTTAGAGCGAAAGATCCAAATAAAAACACAATACGATGGTAATTGGACAACAATAATAAGTGAAAGAACGTTGAGTTGGCAAGAGACTGAAATCTTCAATGCTACTCTTACAAACAAATGTCTGACTTTTAAAAGGTATGAGAGAACAGAAACCCAGTGCAAAAAGATTGAGATAGAACTTACCTGATTAGTGTGCTCTAGGCCATCCATGTTTGGCTTGTAGTTGGCAATATCGGTTTCCACATCTTTCAGCATATTCAGTTGCGTCTATAAACCAAATATTAATATTTAGAGAGAATTGGCCAGAACAGCTTCAAAGGAAATTGTAGAAGATAACCCTAAAGCATTAAAGGCTTGTGTCTTTTAATAGCACGCCTATACAAACTTTCTTAAGAGCATTATCCAGAGAAAATTGAAATGGGCCTTAAATCAGATTACAGCAACGAATTAAAGGACATTAACTATACCTCTAGAGTTCCTTGAGCTGCAAGACTGATTTCGATAAGATTACTGGACTTTTGTTCTATCCAAGCTCCAACTTTGTTAGCTTGATCTGCAAACTGCAAGCGAATTTGTTCGTTGTCTGTGTTCAAAGTTAAGGCCTACAAATCAGCCATGTTTGTTTTCATACGGGAAAACGATCTGAGGCATACCCTAGATATCTAGATCACTCAATTCGGCTAATTTCTAGATTTATTTTCTTCCTCTCTCTATTTAGGATACTCATTAGAAGCCAGATAAGGACATCCGTCAAGTAAGAAGCAAAACCAACCTTGGTTTTGCTAATCTCAAAAACGACCCAAACCTAGTTGCAATAGTGCAAAAAGAAAAACATCTGCCGCGCAAGCAAAACGTCCACTTTCCTTGAAGGACACGCTACTTCCTGACAATAACATAAACAGCAACAACAACGACACCAACAACTACAGCAACAACGACAAAGATATAAAGAAGTATAAACACCACCCTTAAACTACAAAAACAAAAATATTATGGTCTTTCTTTGATAGAAAAGGATACTCTGTTGCCTAGAGATTTCATCGTTCAACATTTGGTCTCTTTTTGGTACCAATTCCAGGACTTCGGCCCATCTGCTGCCAAGGTCCTGTGGCAAAATTTGAGCCAAAAAATCAATACCTTTAAAATACTCCAAGCACTTCTACTAAAATTTCGCAATTATGCACCTCCAACTAAATAAAGAACTTGCACGTTGAAGCTTGGCGTAATACCGATAATAGTATCTATAGTACGTATAAAGAACAGGTATCGATTTCTGAACAACACCATTCAACCGCTATTAGTACTTCAGTAAAACTGTGATCCCAAAATGAAAATGTCTCTATTCGGAAGACCCGAAAAAGTTTTCCAGTGATTTAGAGAATTGATGACATGGCACGTGAAGAAAAACCAACAAACATACCTCCAATGTGATGATAGTGTAGGGATTTTCAATGCCTTTGCCAAGCTCTTGAACCTGTTGACCAAGAGTCATTATTGAGTTGAATTCCTCCTGTGCAGCTGGCATGTTGTCCTTGAACTTCTCCTGTGCATCTTTCAAATCCTGAAACAAAATATAGTGTGCTTCATGACAGAACTAAGAACAAGAATTTGATAACCTTCTATTGCCGCTTCAAGGCTCCTATCTCTTTTTATGATTCTCCTAACATTTCCGCTTCACTCATAGTTTCTGTGCTACACTGAAATATTATTTCACACTTCGAAACAAGATCCAAATCTGCTTCTCTGTCTTATACAAACATTGTCTTTTTTAAAAGCCTCTGTTATATGATAATATTTCATTATAATTAAGCATCAAATGGGAAAACCAAAGCTGAAATCAACATAAATAAAACCGGTAATTGTGATTTACAACAAATTTGAGAGAAATTGTGAAAATGCTCAAAGCACCTTGAGTATAATTATATTAATATCAAATGGTCTTGGCAGCCAATTGTCAGGAACTTATGTGCTCGCTGTATACGTTCTTTCAAAATGTATATATCATTGTAGATGATGAAGAAAATTACCTGAATTTCTTCTAGCTTGTGCACTCTGAACATGTCCATCAGGTCTTCCTTTGCACCTGCCATCCAGTTGTTGAAAGGCTATGCGTAAGAAATATTTAGCACTTTTAAATCACACAACAAAAAGCGCAACAGATAAGCAAACTAAACGATACGTATAGTCACTGACATATCTACACGAAAAACAAAATTTGAGGAAACGAAACAGGAGCACTAGAACTTACAGCTGCTCTTTTTGCGAACTCAAGCCACATGTTGTCGAGTCTCTCTTGAACAAGGATTGCCTCCTGAATGGAAATAAATGGAACGGTAAAAATAGATTGAAAAACAAGACAAATTTACATGATTAACGTAGTCCGAGCACAATCACAAAACAGAATCGATACACAAAACAGGCTGCTATAAATCAAAGAGTGTTGTCTACAGTATTACTAGCAAATGCAAAGGCCATTTGAATTCCCATATCACATTTCTGTTCTTAACTCAGTGAGTATCCAGTATCCAATAGATACTTAGTTAAAGGCAACTATCAAAGAACAAGGACATTTGAATCATACCTCAATCTTTTGTCGTCTTTCTCCCGTCAGTTGGCCTAGGCTATCCCATTCATCACAAATTTTCTATAAAATTAAGGAAAATTGTTTATATGAGGAATATGAAGAGGATTTATTGAAGAGCACATGAATAGATAACACATAAAAAACTCTATTCTTTTAGAAAAAGTAAAGCCCGTACAGTGGAATTTTGGTGGCTTCATGTACTATAAAAGCACTTTTTCACAACATAATAAAGTTACGACCCTTGTTTACCTAAGAAGTCAGGGTTACTGCTTCCTAGAGAACTGATGACGAATTATACGGATTTGCCAGAAAACCACCAACATGATGAGCGAACATAATACAAGAATTAGCGATGGTCTGATTCAAAGAAGTTGCCTTCCCCTCTTGATCCAGTGGAAAATGAAGGCAATTTGGAAGCAAATATGGTCTATATAAATGAAGTCAAATTAATCTCAATGGACAAAAAGGCACGTCAATCAGCTTTCTTCCAATTCAACTTCGGGGACCAAAGGAGATATAACAGACTAAACAGCAAACAGGCTCAGGGATGACAAACGTTTTAGGAGAAAAACAAACTAAGACCCTACCTGGCAGCGACTGTTGACTTCGTCCACCTTGCTGTACTCCAAGGTACTGAAAAAGAAGTTTACACTTCAGTTTAGCAAACGAAAGGCATGGATTGTTTGAGACGATTTCACTACGACTATGTCTTTCGCCTTGCAACACAAATATTCAGAAAACTAAAACCTGGTCATCGAATTGAATCGTTAAAATAAAGGGATAAAACAAAAGAATTACAGGCTAAAATTACTAAAGGGTTTATCATTTATATAATGGGTTACATAACTTTAGAAAGATGACGAATGATAGAAGAAAACATGCATCACACAGAAAGGGGATATCATGATTGGAAGATTGCAATGAGAGAAATTGTTCATACTTAAGCTCCTGAGCAATGGCAACAATCTGCTCCACTCTATCCTGCTGAGCGGCAAGATCACTTTCAAAGGCTTCATGCTTCTTTCTCAGGGCCTAAATCAAGCAAGTATTCATCAGATGACTTAATTCTCATTGGCTCTTGAGCTCAACATCTCAGAAGATTGGGAGACAAAGAACCCACTTTAAAAGGAGGACTTGACTATGTTATTAGATATGACTATGTTCACTTGAATACACAGCAATGCTAACAGGCCGAGGCTTCATCGAAAAAAGGAACGAAAATGAAGCAAGCATGACATCAGATTGTAAGGTACCATCAAAGCTTAAAATCAACATTGGCAAAAGTCAACATGGATGATATAAATGGACATCAAAGAAATCTTAGTATAAAGTGTATGTATGAACGGAATGTTTTATAATTTTTCACTTTTGCTGGTACGAATATTATTAAAAAGCATTCCTAACATTGCTTAAGTGCAAATAAAATGATAGAATATTACATCCTAAAATGGTCATACTTGGTAACAAAAAATAACCTATTTGCAGATACTCTTTTTGTCAAAAAAAGAAATAGTTTGTCAAGGAGGTTTTCCGATTGAATAGGCCGTCGAAAACTATAAAGTGATCGACCAGAATGACACTTTCAAACTAAATAGGGGTTGAGAGAATGGGACACGATTAGAAAATGTGTCAAACGAATTAATTTGATTGAGCATCGAACGCAATCAAATTCTTGCCTTTGCCGCAAAATGCATTTATCAGTTTCTAGCAATTTAACAAAATGAAGTGTGTTGCATTGTTGCATCTCTTCCGCCATTTCCTGGCAGAGTTCTCTGCACATCATTTCTCAACTTGCAAAAGCGGTTTCCTAATTTCTTCCACGCTTTTCTCACTTGGGAACAATTTACGACGACTAGTCACTGAATTTGATTAAACGGTAATCACGAGAGCCGTTGCGTCCCAGCCCAATGCAAAGTTCGCACGCACATCACCCTTTCAATCAGCTGATTAAGAGATTTGAAGACAATAGGACATACGAGCAGGGATGCGAGCCCTTGATCATTGTAATCCGCCTTTCTCAGCAGCTCTTCCTTGCCCGCTGTCCAAGTCTCATGGATGTCACACTTGTGCTTGAACTTCAATGCAAGATGATCCAATCTCTCAAGGCTAGATAAAATGACAAAAATAGAATCCCAGAGAATGGGGTGAGGCGATTAAGTGACCCGAGATGTCCTTAAATGCTTCCAACATATTACAACAGATTTAGGTCACACCAGAAGAATGTAGTTAGGTTACCTGGTATGTGATTAGATTATGGTTACCTAGTACAAGGTTGTAAAGGTTCCCTAGTATAATGTGGTATCCTGGTAAAGTGTGACTAGGGTTCTCTGCTACAATGTGATTGGGCAACACTGTTGAAACGTGATCAGGGTACCCTGGTACAATGTGATTAGGGTAGATTGGTACAATGTGATTGGGCCACAACTAAAACAGTGTCACGTGTCTATCAACCGTAGTCTCTGCGTCACTAGTGCAAAATACTAAAACCATGGCTTGCGTATATAATACTAAAAATTTTGAATATTTCACTGACTTTAACACAAGTTAGTGTAATCATGACAACAATTCATTCTAAACCCCAAAAACACAAACTTATATACAAAAGAGCATCTTAGAACAACATCGAAATTTCAAATGAAGGAAAAATGTTATGGTATGCACAGACAAGACGAGTATATGAAATACTGCCATGCCATGCATTTAGCCGCACACGACACTCACCGTCTCATTTCTGTGAGAATCCACTCTTGGAATGCCTTTTCCGCATCTTCAAGACCTTTCCACGCACCGTTGATATCCTAAAAGCAAACAAAAAGATGCATACAATAGAAAACCCGTGTAGATTGGCAACCGACATACCTACTTGGAAGAAGGCGCGAGGTTGATATTCTTTATCAGCCACTAGATGTCTGACGACAGCAAACAAAATCACTTTGCAAACTGCACGGCGAAAGATGGTAATCAAATGACCTGGGCTAAAACTCCTTGACCATGCATCTCTTTAAGCTTGATAAAAAGAGTCAAGGGCGCCCGAAGCTTGATTAGTTCAATGATAACAAGGTCAGTGCAGCAGAAATGTGCGCGGTACTATATAATCGCAAAAGCCAGCGACACAGAGGCTTTCGACAAAACGCCTGCCGAGAAAGGACTTTAAGGTTTGATGGATATCGAAATGATATCAGTAACAATTATCGCGTGAATTTCAAATCGCTTTATGGCAAATCGTGCGTCTAGGAAGAAATTCATAATCAAAAACACAATAGCGTAAATATCAAATCTGGATGATCTATGGAATTGTCCGACTCTTAACAAAAAGATAAAGTCAGTGATTTATCACAAAGTGTTGGCAGATCTCTCAGACCACGCGACAGATCAAAGATTTCGTTGACGTAACAAAGGATTTCTGGGCGCTTAACAAAAAGTTTCGAATAGGTTTTACTTCTCATCCCTCCCTAATGGCAATATCCGTTTAAAATTTGAAATATTACATTTCTATTTATTGGGAAACATTTGCAGGTGCTGTCGAATGTATTGGTCAAAGGATCAGAACCCAAATGTTTGCTAATGCCTCCTTAATGGTCGGTTGGTCCAATCCTTCCTTTAAGAGCGTTCTAGGTTTCTGCAATCAAAAACCGATAACCTACAAAGCTTGCAATCGAAGGATTATTACAAGCCATGACTGTTTATGATTCCTCAAGGTGCAGTGAAGACAAAACTATTCCGGATATGGCTTCGTTACCAGCTTTAAATTCACCTGCTACCTTTGCAGCGGGAAAATATGTCACTCTAATAGTGTTCCTCTAGTGATGTTGTGATGCAGTGGCGCAAATACAACACTCGGCTCGCACTTACGTGACATCGGCGCAAACGCAACTCTCAGTTCGCACTTACGTGAAATCGGCGCAAATGCAACTCTCAGCTCGCACTTACGTGAAATCGGCGCAAATGCAACTCTCAGTTCGCACTTACGTGAAATCGGCGCAAATGCAACTCTCAGCTCGCACTTAGGTGAAATCGGCGCAAACGCAACTCTCAGTCCGCACTTACGTAAAATCGGCACAAAAGCACTTACGTTGATCATTTTGCCTTCAGACGGCAGGTAAGCTGGTCGGTTGCTTAGCCTCAGTTTCGTTTGCAAAGTGTTGAATATCGTCTCCAACTGGGCCTTTTCGAGGACTTTCGGCGGCTTGTCGTTCCTGTTGTAGTTCCTGAACTCTTCAAGTTTTTCCTTAAAAAATTATAGAACATTCAACAAGAAAACCAAGAAAATGAGGAAAACTACTTAGCTGACTCAAATATATATATATATATATACAAATATACAGTTACTGGAAACAATAACGTTGGTACTCGAAACAGTTACCGGAATTCAAAAATAACTTAACGTAAAAGAAAATTACTACAATGATAATAAAACACCAGAAGAAGAAGTAGATAGTTCACGAAACCAGCGAATTACCTGGGCACCCTTAAGAGTGTTATCATCAAGTTCTCGGTTATTGAGCCAAGGCTGCACTTTGTTGATCCAATCAAGCAGCTAAAGGATTATGAGTACACCAATTGAGTTCAATTAGCCTTTGTTACGCAATGGTAGTAAAAACGAAGAAAATTCAGACTCTGTTATACACATATTCCAAAAAAATTTGAGATCCAATTGCAGCTTCCACAATCAAAAAAAATTATTGCGTGTACTTAACTGGAAAAAGGGCTTCTTAAAGTCATTATAAAAATATCATCACATGCTTTCTTGACAAACGGAAGAAAAATTAAACAGTATGATAATTTGTGATTTTTACTGGAAATCAAATACTGACAAAGGCATAACACTGGTGTTGCGCCGCCGCAGACTTACATCGGATGCGAGATTCTCGTACTCATTCATGGCCTGTTCATTTCCCTGGTTCACGTTCAACACCTTGATGATGCGCTTTGCAGCAGTCTCCGCCTGCAACGGAGGAAAATGTCTCGTCTTGAAAGGATAATCTTCTATACAATTTAATATCATGTACAAGACAATGAAATATTCAAACCTGCTTTGCTTAGACGATCAATGAAAAGGTTTCTTGTTTGCAGTGTTAGTGAATGATGCACCGTAACAAACAAACCGTCTTCAATTCAAAGTATTCTTAAACAATGATATATAGATGCCATAGTCGTGCATACGATATGATAATGATGTTGCGTTCGATAAAGCCTGCTTCTACTCTCCTCCAAAGACACACCAACAGACAGACGTAGAAATTGGACACAAGGGACACAAACCTCGCCCCCTTGTTTGCTTTAGAGAAAAAGAGCCCTTCAAAGCTCACGAAGGTACCCATCCTTGAGGTGTCGAGGAAGCAATGGGTGACTTATTTTGAGACCTTGCATTTTTTTAACTGTTCATCGGTATATTGTTTGGATACTCCATCCTCCCACTATTTCACAAACACCCAAAGCTGTCTGGAACAGTCTTTTCCTTGGGACAGTTGGCTAAAGTACCCCCCCCCCCCCCCATTGTAACAGGATATTTCTTATATTGTATAACCTCGTTTTCATGTGTACCTCGTTTAGTTTTATGTCAATCATGTAATTAATCTATTGTATGCCGTTAGTATAAATATCATGTGATTCTGTAGATGAGAGCTCCGTTTTTGATTATGCACGAGAACAAGAATGTAAGCAAAGAACAAGATCTCATTTCTTCGTTTCTCACATTAAATCCTCTCGCATAAGTCTGCGCCACACAGCGTAAGACCTTTACAAAAGTGGTACCTTTGTAGACAGGGGTGTTTATTGGAGGGACTGCTACCTATCCAGCGATCATGTAATCTCCACAGCTGGCTGTTGATCTCTCCTAGGAGTTTCCCATGGAATCAGCAAAGGCCTTCAAGCACCAAAACGTGCAAAAACTCGAAATAGCTATACATCAAAACGAATGGATACACAACTCACAGCCTGAGAGCTTGAGAATGCATGGTAATAGCAAGAGACGTAGGTCATCACGGCTCTCTCATCGGGCTTCACATTGGCAATCATGTCTACAAGACAATATATTCAACAGATTAACATCAAAATCCTAATTGACATTAACAAATGATCGGCTTTACCAAAGAAAGTCGGTTATTCGTCCTATCAAACACTATACCATTTATAAAATTGTCTTTTCGGAGCTAACTGTAGGATCAGCTTATTTTCTTAAAATAGTTCATCGGGCTTAAGGCAATCTTTACAAGTATACAATCAACACAACTGGAATCTTGAGAGGTAGTACAGAGCAGGTCCTTTTCAAACTATTAACATTCGAAAAATGTTTTGGCTAATAATCAAACACATAGAAAAATAACCAGCAATCGTTTCGCCTTCATGGCACACACCCATCCAAGATTTCATTTTAGAAATTTAAGAAAATTACCTGTAGCGAAAACAATTTCTATAAAAGCGAAAAAATGCTTGGATTTCTAGTCAAAACTGAAGCTTTTTTCCTTATACAACTTAAACGAATTGAAAAAGCATGACAAGTTTTCAACCAATCATCTTCCGAATGCTTATGATTTCATAGTGACTAGGCAATAGTGGGTTGCGGGCCGACTTCCACATTCCCAGTGACATCAATAAAACCTTGGCTGAAAATGGCCTATTAACGGGACTACAGAACTGAAGCATCTCCAGAAAGTAAAAGCAAAAAGCATTCCCAAAAGTAAAAGCTGCTTTTGAAGAGTAGCTCTGAGTCACGCATGAATAACCAATGGAGTTCCTTTCAGCTAAACAAACTATTGAAGCAGAGACAAACAAATACCATTTACAAACAATGGCTTCATAATTCGTTGCGTGAAAGCTTGGTAAGAATCTACATGCTCTCAACAGGCCCACGTGTCAATCTCGATCACGCAACAGATAAGCAAATGGCTACTTCAAGTTTCAGCTCGGACACAATTCCCAGCCCAAAAACTCCTTCTTTGCGGCTCTAGCAATGTACCCAAGTTCATTTTCTAGATTCAGTCTAGTATGTTTATTCTAGACCTTGTTAGGTGTGTCTGTTACCACGTTTTAGGGGAGATTTTTATAGCTTAGTAGCCAGGTCTCAGCTTTAGGGGTGTAAGGGTTCTATCAAGTGTGGTTCCATCAAGCGAAAAAGTAGTTTGCACTATCGTGAAACGTAGATTATGCAAAGTTTTACCTTCTGCGTCCAACATCTTTGGAATATCCAAGTGTTGTTCTGCAACTTCGAATGCATAATTAAGGTTGCGAGAAGGATTGTCCTGTGAAGAAAAACAATGAGATTTCAGAACATACCCACGAGGCCTATCCACAAAAAAGACCACCCCTTCTATAATACCGATAATAAACAGGAAGTCTGATTTTAAACTATAAACTTTCCTTTAAGGCAATTCCTGGTTTATCTTTTGGGACATCATTTCAGAAAACATGCTTGCATAATATTGGAAACAAAGGTACAGGAACTTGGAGCCTGGAACATAATATCTGCAAAAGGAACGTCTTGGACACTGTGCCTCTGAACTTTTGTGCCCTTCCAGTTTCAAAACGTTTCCAGTATTAAAGTTTATAACACAACAGTAAGATTTAATATCGTACCTCTTGTTCGTTATTCTTATGGAGACAGGGGTACTTTTTCTCGGGACACCCGGTACAGTGTGCTTAAATTGTTGTATTATTTTCCATTTATTACCGAGACACCCGGTACGTATAATTTTTCCGGCTCAGAAAGTCATCTTATTTTTTAAGAGTTTCTTAAAAATATTGATTTAGTTCTAAAGGTTTTTTTAAATTTTTCGGGCGCTAATACTAGGTTTCTTATAAACCGGTTTCTTATAAAAACGTTTATATTATCTGCTACGTCTCGGTGAATTTCACTCAAAATGCGGCACCCTGTGTCTCACTTCAAAGCACGCTGAATGTTACGTGTCAATGTGCTTTCAATGCCCTCAATGCATCCTTATTGTTTATGCTGCGCTTGAAACGAACGTTGTTCTTGGGAATGCAAGCATTATTTCGGCTTTTGCAGCTGCACGCTTTGGGTGGTGAAAGCCGTGTGTGTGTGACCGAAGGCAAAGCTAACAGGCTGAAAGACTGGAACAAAAACCCGCGATGCTTCTTCAAGTCAATGCAAGACAATATCAATGACTTGAATTTCAACATAAGTATATAATTTGAGCTTCTCTTGATCCAGGAAAGATTTGATTAGCAAAGTTTCATATTACGTTCTAGGGTTCGTAAAACATAGATACGAAACTTGATATTTGCCCCCAAAACACGTTCATTCTTGCCTGTCAATTTGGTGCATTTGAATCTCTTATTCAGTTTTTAGAAGCGGAAACGAATTCCTAAAGACCATCGATGTGTGGATGGGTGCTTCACAAAAAAACCTTTCGTGTTATCGTTTCTACCCAGTGACGGGTCAAAAGCTACTGATGTCAAATTGATTGTGATGTTTTCGTATACGGGTTTTCATGAAATGAGTCCCTCGCAATAGTGTTCGCGGGTCTGACTCAGGGGCTATAATGATTGTCTGTGGTGTCCCGAAATTCAAATACTCCTGATCACCAGCATTGTCTTTGGGCACCTGAAGCTGGCCTTTCTGGTTTTCTCAGGCTAGAATCGCCCCTGTCAAGCTCTATTTATACCGAAGGGAATGGCCTCCTCTAACAGGCGTCTTAGCTTATTTGGATTCACCTTGAAGCACTTTGATATGATAGAACAAGGAAACAGGAATGTCCTAAAAGCTTGGAAAGAGCCGGAAATGTAATCCTTTTCTTGTTTTGCGAAACAAAAAGGGGCTTCAATATGCCATGAAATGTTTTTTGTAAAATTAATAACCAAGGAATGCAAAGAATCGAAAAGGTTAATGGGTCAAATAAGGTATTGGTGGCCGTTCTTTGAAAAACTTTTGAAAAACCAGTATGCAAAATATTAAGCAGAAGTCTGTGGTTTGACGTACTTTCCACAATGCTAATTATACAAATATTTGCACTCTGCAAAGAGTCATCAAATCTCTAGACACTGATGTGTTCAACGAATGGTCAAAATAAAACATGATTAATTTGAGATACCCGTCCGTCGAATCTGCCGAAAGAATTTAGGCCCAGTATTCTTAAAAAGTACTGCGTTTGCATCCAATCTTAAGACCATAAATTCCTTAGTTTAAATATGTTTGATATGAAATTGAAATATACAATGTGACTTTAGAATGAAGTAAAAATTAAATTTCGCTTTAAGCAGTCTATACATTAACCTGAAAAATTTTCTCCCACCCATGCTTAAGCCATATTAGATTAACCGTGTTATAAAGTAATGATAGAAAAGTCAACAAGATTCACCCACGCTGGACTGTAAAAATCTGTGACTGAATAAACATCACTCTAGCACCAATAGGCCACAAAACAGCTTCAAAACTGATTATGTTTTACAAAAAGTGAAGAAGACGCTCCATATAGACTATGCTTGTCATTATACATAGAAATCTCTGAAATTCTGTAGACATAAACACCTTCCATTTGCCAACCTATGATAAGGCAGCCAGAAAGAATACCTGCTACATTGGCAATTTATTCAAATGTATATAATGTAATAATTATTTTTCCCTTTCACTTACTATAAACCTTCAACAATCTTAAAGTAACATCCTTATACATACCTTTGACAAGCTGTCATAATCAATCAAATCTGGTCTATGTCTATGAATCAGAGCACAGAAGGCAAGACCATCTTTGAAGCTGAAAAGGAATTTAACAATTTTATAACTAGTTAATGGTTAACATATTTACTAATCTAGATCAAACAACTTTTGAAAGCACAGTTGCAAATTCATGTTGCAGAATCAAAAGCAACAATTGGCAAGGACTGCTAATACAATAGAGGCCATTAAAAATTAGCTGAAGGGAGGACACTGTTTAGAGATGTAGGAAGCATCGAAAGAGTGAATGAAGATGAAAAAGGGCAAGTGAAAACTCCCATTGTTTGGTTTGAAAGGGACACTTTTGGGCCCCAAAAGGAAACTATTAGGCATACAATCCAAAAACTTTTTGTCAAGACCTAGTAAAAGAAAAATGAGTCAGACCCTGCAGTTTTCAGTCTGTTTGTATTACATCATAGTTTCCAGTGCACTTTAATACTTAATTTCTCAAAGGACCTTAATTCCTTGATTAATGAAGTTATGGGTACACATTGATTTAATGTGCAGCTAAAATATACATGCAGTGTGAGTAAGTACTTTCAAGTATAATCCTTGAAAATTCATTGAGTAGGAGGTTAAGCCCATTTTGATATCCCTGCTGGAAGAAAATTCATTGAGTAGGAGGTTAAACCCATTTTGATATCCCTGCTGGAACTATGGTGTTGAAGTAGACACCAGGCAGACAAAAGTGGACCTGCTGAGAAAGTAAGGTGAGATCTTGATCCATAGGAAGTGCCTTGTAAGGCCACTGATTATTGTCAGCATGCCTGTGGTGCCTTTACCTCATATGGAAGTTTTGAACATTGACATTCTTGTAAGGAGCAGTTTTTCTCTGACACCACAACAATAGGCCTTCCTTAGATGAAAATTCTGTGGGAAAGAAACAGGGGATGTTGCAATTAGTTATTTAAAAGATAATTAGATTTTGGCAACACCATAATTAAGGGTCATCAAACAAACAAATTTGAAAAGCTACTGGGTAATGTGGAAGCAATAGAGGGTGAAAATATTCTAAAAACAAATTAGCAATTTAAATGGGTCATTATTTCAAAAAGGTTGTGGGAAGACTTCACAAAATTCAGGAGCATCAATATCAGAAGGCTATAATCACAAGATAACCAAAAGTATTCATGTCTGAAAACAAGCCTGTTGGATACTTGTCAGATTAAACACTAATCACTGCATTCTAAAAATGAATTTGCCCTCTTTAAATGAGTAGTAAAAAGTGTTTTCAAGGAAAAACTTATGACATTAACAAAAGCATAATTGTATAATGTGAAATGAATTGTAAACTTATTTGTGCATTACTGAAATGAATGAAGACTCTTGCATTCAAATGATATTAATATGTTTATCTAAACTTTAGATATTTTGATACACTAAATAGGACAAGAAAATGTTTACATACGTTCAACAGATATATCCTGGATTGCGAATCTCAGAATTATGGTCCAAATCATACCCAAGGTCATTTTCAAATTTCCATCCACAATTTCTGTAAACATTAAAAAAACTAATATGTGATTGTGAACTTGTGCATAAATATTAGTGGAAAAGATTCTAAATGCTCAGATGATTATCTAAATATGTATATAAGTTTTAACATAAATATATGTCTACTTGAATATATCCCCTTACAAATGGTTTAGAAATATTTCAGGAAAAAGCATGAACTTCCAAAATCTTGTTTTCTTAACTTACAAATGTCATTGCTTTGCATTTTACAGGCCATCTTACTGAGGCAGAACTTCATTTGGGTTGATTTCATAAGGCAAATATAAATTCTTGGTTCCAAGTAAAAAATATCAAGTTCAAGTAAGAAAACATAGAATATAATTTAAGGATGAGCTACTTTCACTATCCACCAAGCAGCTTGACTCTCAAAGGCAAGCAAACTTGGTGTCAAGTTATTTGACTTCAAGCATATTAGCAACCTGCCTTCAAGGTAAACATATCTCTTTTACTTCAATCTTGTGTATTTGGTTTAGAAAAACAAGAGATTTACAGTGGTAAACATGGCTTTAAGATATTTTGTTAATTTTTCTTTGGCTGGATTAGGCTTGCAAGTTGGAAACACACATTATCAACACTTTAATCAAATCAACCAATTTGTTGCAGCAAATAGACATGATTGTAAAGGGCCTAACATCTGCATACATCTTGCTCTAAGTTGATCTTATGAGTTAACAAATATGATTTGTGTCTTACAAGAATGGAATGCTTTCAAGATGGGGTGGTTTGAATTCAACATCAAATTCACAACAGCTGCTCATATTTTATTTTGGCTTTCCCAGTCTTAATTGAATACATTGTAAAACCGGAAAATGAATTAGTATTTGAAAGTTTTCAAAACAAAAGCCAAGATTCAATTTACACCAATTTTTCGCCCCAAATTTTAAAATGCTTTTAACTAGAACTTTTAATTTATAGGAATGACGAAGGAAGATGTAAAATATAAAGTGACTATCAAGGAAATGAAAATCGACTATCAAAACTTGGACATTATCAAAAGAGCATAAGAAATAAATGAGAAAGATCACTCGAAAGCTGGCGAGCAAGGGCGAAGTCTATCTATGACAATAATTAACACGACAATAATTCATTCCGCATACCTTCTGCACCAACCCCAACGAGCCTCACGCCTTTCGTCCCAATAAAGTTTAATGCCTTGTTCACGTTGGATATATGGTGAAAGCGAAGCTTTCCTCTTTCGGGGCGCTGCGGGAACTTTTCCCCTGAGATGACTTCGAGTAGCAGCATAAGTTTGAGTCCATCACGAAAATCTTCGTTTATTTCTTCGATCTGAACGTTAACTTTACGAAGATGCGAGTTGCACCAAGCTGTGAAAGTCTGTTGAAAGGGAAAACGAATTTGCTCTCAATATCAATTCACAAACACTTTATCAGCATTCTAAATCAGCAGTGACTTAAATAGCCACCGTAGGGCCTAAGATATCAGCCTTTCACAAGGGGCTGGTTCTTCCAACAGACGCTGGGTCAGAGTATGACGAGAGGAGCAAAGGGAGAATTAACTTTTCAGGTCCTATGGGCTTGAGTCATCTTGAATAGATTACATTGGCATGTAACTTGAAAGACCCTCCAAGCCAGTAACGCGATTGTTTGTAATTAGGGCAGTTCAGAGTCCTTGTCACTTGAAGTTTCCCTAAAATCACGCTCAAAGGCTTCACGAACGCTTTAACAAATGAACTCACTGTATTAGACGGTATTAGGCCGAGTTAACTAAAATCTGCAGGCTCATGTGCAATGGAAACAACAAGGCACAATAAGGAATAGAGGGGATTAAAAATGTTATAATGGCGGTTTATTTTTCACACAACTTAGCAAGTCTTTAGAAATCAGACTAGTGCCAAGTGTCAGAATACGTTTGTACCTTCTTTTGCTGACGCTCCCAAGCAGGATCTAGGAGTCCCTTATCCTCGTCCTCACCATAATAATAGCCATAGTATTCTTCTTCTTGGTCGTTGCCATCTTGTCAACTAGCGAGTTGAAGACGACGACGGGCAGAATCGGAAAGCAAATACTGTGCTTACTCCTGATTCATGCGGAAAGATATGATAGCAGAGGCATCGATGGAACTGACTCCCACCCACGCTCCTACGCAGCGTCAAAGGTCCGCCAAAAGGAAATGACAATGTAAAAACATTGTTATTGTTGGTATAGCATTAGAACCAAAAACCTTCATGCACCATTGAAATTCAATTTGAAAAATTTATTAAGCCTTAAGAAAAAGCACCTAGCAATGTGATGTGTTTGACAATTGCAATCCTACAACGGCGAAAGGTTCCGCCCATATCACGTGACTGTAGAAATTCACTTCAATCAAGTATACGTGTAGTTCAAGCTTCCAGAAGCAAAATGAAAGTGGCTTTTGGAAATTTGTACACAATTCAGTGTTACCTAATATTTCAATGATAAATATTCATGTGATAAAAAAGATAAAAGACTGAGATCCTTTTGTAACTTCTTAACAGCTATTTCCTTGTTATAAACAATGATTTCTATGGCAAAGGATCCTCCTGTGAAGACTTCGATAAAGGTGACAGGGACTATGTATCATTAATGAATTGCAGCGTAGACGCCCAATCTTCACCAGAGCTCTTTATTTTGAAATTCTAAACAAATACTGTTCCCCCTAATCTTGTGTAATGGGTAATGTTGTGCAATCAATTGATTTAAAACACAAGGAAATTGTGTTACAAACCTGAACTTATCAATAAAGCATTGATAGAACAAAGCAGATACTTAGTCACTGAGACACTTGAGATGTGTCTGGTGTGCATTTGCTTGGATTGATAATCGCATAACTTTGCAACTGTGATGAGGCAGACGTCCTCAGAGAAACAAACTTTGAAAAGCAATTTGAGCATGTAAAGTTGGAAATACGAACTTCCAATTGTTCGACACAATGTCTATTAAAAGAGTAGCAGAAATGGTTATGCAGGTCTTAAATTTATATAGATATTAAAAACCCAGTCCTTGTTTTGTCTTACTTCAAATATTAGCTGACTTTGCAGAGAAAAGTTGCCTTTATAAAAATTTCCAAGGAATAGCTAATTTGCCAATTCATGTTGGGGCCTTGTCGCTTGATGTACCAGTTAAAAAAACCAAGAGAGAATTAGTTTTAGAGAGAATTAAAAACCATGTTTTAGAGAGAATTAAAAACCAAACAATAGAATGCCATAGAAGGAAGAGAACGCCGTAAAATATAGAATCCAACAGCGTGAAAAGTGTTTCCAATGTGTTTCTTGGCGCATAAGCCAAGGTCAGTGGCGTGCCGAAGGGCTTTTGAGTGGGAGGGGGGGGGTGTAACAAGAGAAATTTACCGACAGGGCTGATTATATTTTATCGTATTTTATCGTAGCGCACAAATTTTACACTCTAGTACCGTAGTGGTTCCTTTGTGTCTAAGTTGGATATAACAAAAGTGCAAATCTAATTCTTCCCGAAAAACCAACACGCTGTTGTAGTTGTTTCAACTTTTACAGACAGGCAAAAAATTACCGACGTCTTCTACAAAAATTTAAGGGGGTGACACCCCCCCACACCCCCTACTTCGGCACGCCCCTGGCCAATGTTAACATCTGATGTAACAAGGAAATCACGACGGGAAGTGTGAGTGCGAATGGATATTGAAGACATGTGCTGTCTGAACGAGAAGGAAGAAAATAGCATGAATATTAAATTTGACATAAATTGGAATAAGCAAGTCACTACAAACACTTCTTCCAGAGACATTATCTTTCACCCGGTCATCCCTATCAATTGAGGTTTTCCATGAAACGTAACTATTTTTGCTTTGCAGAAGTGTTCTAAAATGAATACCACTTTATAGTACACTTGCGCTTTATTGGATAACGCTTCGAGTTCCTCCGACCTTCACTAAGTCCCTTAACATTACCATTCTTCTTCCTCTTTTTCAAGTGTGTTTAAAGAAATTCCTTTCCTTTGGCCATTTCCCTATCCTTCACGAAGACCCTGTCAGACCAAGCTGTAACTTTAGCCCCTGCCTAGCCAGGTTTCATGCCTGGAATCCAAATGTTTATCTTGTGATGGTACTTTGTAATCTCAGCATTAACGTCCTAACAAAAGCATGGTCCTTCAGGATAATAACTTGAGAACAAATATTGTCTGTACCAGAACGTCTTTTTACTGCCATAGGCCTAGATCGTTGGATGTTTGAAACGCAGGAGGTTAGTTTGTCAAGCCATCAAATGGATCTTGGTATATCTACTATCGCTTGCCTAATGTCTGAAATAAACATTCAACTCTCATTTTCATTGCTTAATCAAAGCCCAATTATCAGAATAGTTTGCTATTATGCAAGCTATAATAAAACAAAAAGCCTATTGAAAAATAGAACAATATTTTTGAAACTAGCAGTCCTGTACTATTTCTTCCATTTTATCAAATATATGTCACCTCTATCAATCTTCTCCAAATGGCATTTCTCAGAGACACTATGACAAAAAGTAACCATATCTCAAATAGCTGCAAATTGATGCATACACCAGAGAAGCAACTTTTACAACCACAGGGAAAAACTTGCATTCAACTCTCCATAGAGTTGGCAGAATATGTTGGAGTATCAGTTCTCAATCTCTTCTTTATACGCGGGTGTCTGAACACTGACAAAAAGTACCATGAGAAGTCTGAGGACGAAGGCCATCTCATCAACTAGATAAGATGCTTTCTCAGTCACCAAATCGGAACACAGAGGAGGTATAGAAAGTGACGCAAGCGACAATTAGATTAAGCCAGAATAGGGGCACCAAGCTATGAGAAGCAAAATATACAGTTGTCTTGGTGCTTTGCCTGCTTTCAAGTTGAGTTCCTTTCAAGTACAGTCTAGTTCTCTCTCTCTAGCACCAATAGGTGGCTACCTAAACACATATTGGCCTAAAAAGAAAGGAGATATGCGGAAAAAGTCAGTTTATTAACTATCAGGGAATTTTATGCCTTCAAAAGTCGACCCGTAGCTTCTAACCTGCAGTCTTCTTAAAACGGTTGCCTTGGTACCAGCCAACAGGTCACACGGTAATCTTTTACTCGCAAATGACCCGTTCCTACTTCTGTAGTGATAGTGAAATGAAGAGCTCCGGCCTGATGAATCAAACTTTGCTGAATGCCAATTTTGATGAAATTGAGCCAGAACAAGTCTACTTTACTTGCCATAGTTGGCATTTTCTTGGTGTTTTATACTCAACAATACTTCAACAAGGCATTGCTACCAGGTATCCTAATAAACCAGCCTATTCGTACTGGAAATGGTGCATTGACAGAGAAAACTCAAAATGGAGATGATTTAACCAATCAGTTGTGCAGGATTTCGAGATGGAAGACTGACTGGCGCTCGCTTATAGCCCCGTGTAAAGATGCTACGCCGTGGGAAAATGAGAAGAGTTGGGATCGATCGATGGGAACAGATCCAAACAAAACTTTGATTTCGATGATCGACTTGAAACCAGCCGGCGAGATATCAAGGATTTTCATCACTACAAAGACAAGCAAGGGATTGATTAAGACGACCGGTGGAGACTCCTGGCGAGTTAAAATCACTGGCACTGCTTCAATCAGTGCTACTGTGATTGACTTGGGGAATGGGACATACGAAGTTGCATTTCTCTGCTACGACCACGGAACATACTTTATCAGCATTGATCTGGATTACACGCTTTGCGACGGCTTGAAGGACCCACCGAAGGATTGGTTTATACGAGGTAAGGTATGTTTTATAGAAGTCATTATACTTTAGGATGGTGGGCAGAATAGATGCGAAGCTCTAACACATTTGCATCATGCAGCTTGCAAAGTAAGTTACGCAACCAACAAAAACCATTTTATGTCTGAGTCTTCAATGTTGACGGTGAAAACTTTTATGGCCAGTTACAAGAGTTAAGTTTCCTAATAAGAACTTTTTGACTCGTGTTTAGCATTTATCAAAGAGTCTATTTTTATAAACTTGCATGTGAAGGTATTTGGACTTTGGTGGCAAAGAAGTCGAATGCTTTGAATCCCTTCAGGTACATCTTCATAGACACATCCTGCCTTCTCTCAACAGAAAAACTTCAGGAATATCCAACATAATAGCTCTGTATTCAAAAGGTTGTTTCAAAAGGTTGACTTTTATGAGTTTTATTAGATCGATAGGCTTGATAGGTCTGCCTTGCCTCCAGGCAGATAAATGCATTTAAAATAACTAAACATTTACTTAACATCTTTCGACTAGCTTTATGCTGACACTTTTTTCCACTTTGTAAAATGTATGCTAAACCAAACTGCAACTTTACATTGACTTTCCATCGATAGCATAAACGAATTACCTTGGCAAATCCAATGAAAAAAGAAACCATGTAGAAGAAAAAATTGAAAACTGAAAGAATTTTGATACGAATGCTAGAGCAGCTCTGAGGTCAAAAATATCCTTGGTAGAAATGATATATTTCCTAAATTCAACAATAACCAAGCAATAGTAGCTGGCAATTGCAGCCAAAAGTTTTCCTAAGGGCTTATGCCTTTGAAATTAACATCTAAAGAGTTGTACATGGCAAGTGTATAATTGTCAAGTACTGGAGTCTGGGCCCAAACATAGCCTTAATGACACACCAACAGTATTTAATGTTTTATTTTGTATAGTTCACGAGTCATTGTCTCTCTCTTTGTACTTAACACTTTGTTGGGTGCAGACTCCAGTACGTTACAATAATCATGATGCATATGAAGCTCTCATTTAATCTTGCATAGCGTAGCATGGTCAACATGCACTTCAACCGCATGCCGTTAGTTTGGGTCTAACAATCCACTATTGTTAAGGTAGGCATTTGCAAAGTAGAGCATTTGGGACGGTTATATGTGTTTATTTTACGATGATGTTAATCCTAAGTAGAGTCTTAAATGATTAACTAGCGCCTCAAGGCTTTATTTAGGCCACCCGTAGGCTCACTTTTGTCAAATTGAAGAATTGTTGACATGACACTTCCACTTCTTTAAGGGAATTCACAAGGAAAGTACCAAGGCATAGATGTCATTGGAAAACCACAAGACTTCTTGATGCATCCGCTAAAGGGCACGCCTTTAGAAATCGTGGTTAAGAAAAGGAGGGTCAGAGGACCACTGATAGGTTTGTTACCAATCATTTATCGATAGTCAATTTTACCAAATGAACGAGCAAGGCCAAGATCCCACTGTCATTTTATGGTTGGTCGTATGACGGAGGTAGGGCGAGGGGGTGTTACAAGAAATCATCATTGCTTAGTAATCGTAAGTGCTCAAACTTTTCAATAATTTGCCGCGATGGTGAATCTCTTTTACTAATCAATGACGCGAACCATTCGTTTGTTCGACAATTTGCGTGGGACATGGTTGCCACAGATCTTCTGAGCCTTTAACAAAATGTATTTCTCTACTCCTGATCCTATAAAACAGCTTTAAGCAAATGCAAAAGGTCCTTTATTACTATCATCTGGGACTTGAGGCTGAATTGGCATTAGACGGAGCAGCATCAAGCACGTTTATCTGAATTCGACACCAAATATAATTTGCTGCTCTTTCAATTCAAAGGAAACGACATGACTGCAATGACAATTGATTTTATGACTTAATATTATGCATTTTAAACCTCCAATTCTGATCCTGATAGCCCCGGTGTGTCGCGATGATTGCAAATTTATCTGGAATGGAAACGGCAGGTGGAGAAATGTGACTTGGATTCCATTTTTTGATGGTTAGTTGAGTCGCACAAAATTGGCATTAGAAGACGTCTTTGATAAGATTGCGGTTTTCTTGAAATCATCAACGTGAAGGGATTCTCTCTTACATTTGAGAAAATGCCTGCAGCAATGATTTCATTTTTTTTAAAAAAGCCACATGAAACAAAGTTCTTGCTTTGATAGTATAGCATTAACTTAAATCCTACCTAACTTGCAGTTTCTAGCTAGTTCAAAATAGCATGAAGCAATAAATCCGGAAAATTTTTTGCGGCAATCTCTAAAAAGTCTTATATCTCACCACACATTTTTTATAAGACGCTTTAAATTAAAAATTGTTCGGGGAATCAGAAATGGGTGTCTCTTCATCATGCAGCTTTTCAAAGAGTTTACTATCTCACAGCAGTTCCTAAAAATATTCCAGTATGATGAATACAATATAATATCATATAGTTTGATATAATTCCAGATTCACTAGTACATTACCTGCATGGTAGAATGCTGTTCTATTTGCAACTATCCATTTCAATCTGGCAAGTAAGAGGCTCTTATTGATTCATTTTCGTGTAAGTCGTAAGCATTTTTTGCTTGCTTCTAGGAACAGCTACGGTATCAGTTAGCTGTTTAGCAAAAACAATCCTTTTGAAGATAGCAACAAAAAAGTCTTTAATAACGTAGCAAACATTTTTTTAGGTGATCTTCAAAGGATTAAGAGAGATAGAGTCAGCAGAAGGAAAGCAGGGCACCTGTTGGTATATGGTGATTCTGTCAATGTCTTCTTTGCCAATTCACTTCAACATCGTCACAAAATTTGCAGAAGACTGTTCAAATCCTGCAGTTTTTCCTACAACTGGGTTTATAAAGTAGAAAACGTTTCGATTGCAAAGAAACAACGAGACAACAAGGATTTCAATATAACCAAAGTTATAGAGGATTTCAAAAAAATCATCTTTGTACCACTGTATAACAACAGTGAGAGCATTGTTATAGTTAATTTTGGACTACATTTTGTGGAAAGCACAAACTTCTCAAACTACAAGCAGTTGATCAAAAGATTTGTAGAGTTGATTTCCCCACAAGACAAAGGCGGTGAGAAAAAGTTCATGGGAAATGTCATCTGGAAAACAACGACAGCCATAAACAAAGAGAGGGCCGATTACCCTCAGCTCCACTGGAGACGATTCTTCACGAACTACGTGAGATAATTTGTTGCTTCCATTATCATTGAAAAAGGCCTTAAATCAAGTTAATAACATGCTTCTAAAGCGAGATGAAAATATAAAGAAAAGCTAAAATAAGAGTTAAATCTGATGACTTAACTAAGAGAACCTGTTTTCGAAGCTCAAATCATAGATAATCATAGAGTGGTTATGAATTTTCAGCAAGCTTTAGTTGATTTTTATAGCTACCTAACGGTTAACAAAAAGTTCTTACTATGCTTAAGTCCTTCATCAGTTAATAATCCGACTTTTGATCAGTAGCATCTAATTTTCCTTCCAAGTTGTGAAGAATGAACGTAAAATCATTTTTTCTCTTGCAGCGAATCCAGTTATACAATGCCTATGCGTCAGACATTATGTGTCTGTACGGCATTCCGGTTATCGATGCCTACCCAATCAGTGAATCGTATCCATTTGGAACTGGGACACATGCGGGGCGATTGGCCACAAGGAACGACATAGTCCATTATAACAACGAGGCCTTTTACCCCATAGAAGAATTTCTCGAAGAAATATTCGATCATCTTGATTACATGCGGTAATGGGCATTGGAAGAAAGGGAACTATTTGCCATTTACAACAAGGAACTTATCTAAAATGCCACTTTTAAAGCTTTGAATGTTTTTTACATCAGTTTAGAATATATTTTAGTTGAAACAACATAATAACGAAGTTTATGTAAATTTGATTGTTATAATAAATGCCTTATCATTGAAGACGCGTTTTCTGTAGGAATTAAGGATATATTTTTTTCACTTTTTTGTTCAGCCTCGCTTGTACATATTCAGTGTTGGCGCCAGATTTTCAAGTGACTGACATGCGATAGAAAGGTAAACATTAATTGAAATCGTTATGGCTGAGAATCGACAAGACTAATGCACCTGTATTGTTAACGTTTCACACCAAGGTAAGAAGTTGAGTAACAGCCTCGTACTAGTTTCTGATAAGGGGCTTTTTATAGCCAACTGAGAGTTGTCAATAAGGAAATTGGATAGAATTATGTAAAAACAAGCATGAACGTTTAGGTGTGATTAAAGCAGAGAATAAAATACTTCCTAATTAAAGCAGTGCCTTCTGTGTTTTATTTGAGTTCTTTGTAGAAAATGATTACAAAGTTGTGACAAATCAGTGACAAAATTCGGATGAGCTCAAAGGTAGGGCCATGTCGCGAGAGAAGATGGAAACGGAAAAGATTGGTTGTCTATTGAAACCCTTTTTGGATGTACCCAAGGATGACTTTGTTTTCCAAGAACAATAATGTTAACAGATCTGTCTGTAAATTTACCAAAAACAACGCTACAGCTATCTAATGATTCTAGATGATTCTAAGCATTTAACAGGGTTCAAGATAAACAACTGTGCATTCCTTCGTAACAGGACTTTAGAGTGAAACAAAGAATCAACTCATTTGATCGTGTCATTAATTTTTCAATTAAGAAAGTTCCGAAAAATTATTATACAATTAAATTTCAAAATGACTGACGAATTCAAATCGTTAGAAAATTATGTACAAGTGTTTTTACGATGTTTAGAACGATGAAAACAATTTAAGATTCACATAAAAGGACAGTGTGATTATTTTTGAAATTTCAAAAGTGAATATTTAAAATGGATGGATATAAAATTGTTGTAAAATATTAAATTAGCAGTTCGTCTTGCTTTGGATGTCACGCTGTTCAATTCCTAGAATGAAGTTTACACTTTCAAAAATAAACATGTTGCAGAAAACGTCATGGAGATTAACGATACTAGGAAATGGTATGATTGAATTCGCCTTTGAAAAAGAAACATCGACATGTAATAACAAGATAAATAGATTGTCAGCTATGGGGCAGATTTAGCTTCAGAGAACCTTCTTTTTGAGCAACAAGCACAAAGTTACTTAATAAAATTGGACATGATGTTAATGATAATAACGAAAAACCCACCCATATACAATGTCCATTAATAGAAAACATCAGATATCGCTAAAATGGCGGTTACCATGGTTCAATGTATCAATTGACTGTCACGTGAAGCTATGTAGCACACTGAAATACATACCTGATGTGACAAGCCTAAGAAGTTTCGAGCTTGGCGTTTTCTGAACACGATGCTTGTTCAACTTTGCAGGCCAGTATGCAGCTAAAGCCACGTGACTAGTGCCATTGATGTCAAAGTGGGAAATTCGCTCTAATCCAACTTGGGGAAAACTTCCAAGCTTTTCAGGGACAGCGCTTTCTCTGAATCTAAAGAGCGTGAATCCAGCATGGAGATGGGGAACCAAGAGAAATTGCTGGTCTTTGATATAGAAAATCTCCACGTCAGTTGGAAAGTCCACTGGAAAAGATATCATTGGATAGAAGCGCTTTGTGCGGTTGGAAACAAAGAGTAAAACGTAACCAGGTCCACCATTGGGGATTCCAATTTCTTTGTGGCTTGAAACAACAGCAATTATTGACGAACGGTGATTAAAAAGTGCAACCCCATGGATGCTGAACTCGTCAATCCTGCTGTGATTATGAAGGGAGTAGCTCTCTACCCTGAAGATTTTGACAGTGTCTAGCATGAATGCATCACGTGGTCTCAAGACTGCAGCAAGTAAGCGGATACCAGAAATGTTGTAACGTTTGGCGCTGACAAGATGAAAACCAGGCACATGATGGGACACCAAGGGCTTGAAAGTACCAAGGAGAAGGTGAAATATCTGGATGTAAGGCCCTGTTGGTCTGCCTGAGGTGATCACAAGCCTAATTCCTTGGCCATCGTTGAATGCGAAGATATTTTTCACGTCATAGTGTGTGAGGATTTGCTGCTTTACAAACGCCTTGGCAGCACGGTCAAGCTTGTAGAGGACACTGGTGCCTACGATAAAAGAAGTTAGTCATGATTCGAATTTTCGTACTAAGATGACGTCATCCTCATTTACTACCTATTCACAATTGAGAGACAAAGGCAGAATGTGAACCCAATTATCATATAACATAAATAAAATTACAGAATATTCTTAAGTTCACCAAAAAGCTAGAGATAAGAAGGCTGTATTCAATTACTTGGAAAGGGCCCGTTAAGTCCCCATGGCTTGAAATGCACACAAAGGAAATCAAGTGCTTCATTACCTCTGCATTAGAGGCTACTAGAACATATAAAGCACAGAGCGTACCTCTGAAGCCGCAATAGCTGGCATCGGCTCCAATTGCCAAATACTCCTCTCCAGCATTGGTAAAAAATGCATAATTCTGACTACCTTCAACGTGCAATGTCTGAAATGCCATAAATTTTTTACTTTTATCGTCTAACTTGAATATTTGGGTTACAGCGCAATTTCTTCCTTCCTGCATTGCAGCCACTGCTAAATATCGATCATTTCCAGATTCAAACGGGAAAATCTCTCTAGCCTGCAGCTTATCAAAGACTTGGTGATCTTCAAAGTAGTCAACTTGAAACGGCGCGCCTATAAAGCAGTATTCAATGTATAGGTATAATATAGATAGGCTTAAACAAAAGATTTTCCACAACTCTTCCAACTAAGTGGGTCATGGACAGCTTAACTTTTGTGCTTAGTGCTAAAAAATATATCGATGTAAAATATAATGTATCATTGAAGGAAATCAAGAATCACAGAAAAACAAAAGTTTTAAGTGTGAAATGTAGAAAAAGTAACGTAAAAAATCTAACATAAGATGCATATGTATACCATAGTTCGAAATGCTAGCTTGCTTTATTGTAAGCATACAAGCCTAAGACGTTTTGAAACATTTATGAAAAATGAAAAACAATTATTTTTACTTACTATTGAAGACATTTCGCACGTATTCAAGCGTTTTGCAACTATCATTTTGCTTGACTTTGACTGCTTTACAGCCTTTCCAAAGGCATTAACAAAGTTCTGCAACCGTGACAAATTCCCAGGACTTATTTCTCCTTGCACTGTGAGGTCTCCTTGAACTTGAACATTACCATGCACCTGAAAATTGCCCTGCATCTTTTGGTATTGATGAAGATGAACTCTTCTCTTTTCGATATCGAGAAGCCGCTTTCCAAGTTCAGAATTATTGGCGTGAATGTCACCAAGACCTCTCAAATCGCTAGTGAATGTCACAGCCTCTGTTAGAATCTGATTAGCTGCTAGTTTCAATGGTTCATTCACAGAAAAGTCGAAACCATCCACGGTGCCATTACTTAGCAGATTCTGTGACAACACTGTGGCTTTTCTTAAAGTTTTCCTCCCTGTTACATACTGTGCTTCACCTTGTAGAATCGTGTCTTCCTTTAACAGAGATAGATCATGTCCAGCGGTATATCCAGATACTTCTATGTTTCCTGCCGTCTTTAAATCACCGTAGAATTTCTTCTTTCCTAAATCAAGATAAGTTTGAAGCAAAATTACAAAAAATTCATACATTCATAAATTCAAAAAACGTGTACCCAAAGCAATTTACACAAATCTGAAGATTCGATGGGAGCCATTGCAAATATTAACCACAATATACTACAAAGTTAGGGTGCTTGGTCTTTCTGCTAATGCCATTTGTCTTCTTTAACGAAAAAAGTGAAGACATCTCTATTAGATCAACTTGCAGCATTGTTGGTTGCAACATACTGGACGTACCTCTGTCAATATAACTATCCATTTGGTACTTACGTCTTAATTGCCTTTCTTACTTTGCGGATGAAAATTCGGTGAACGCATTGCTTTAAAAATTCAACCTTTGAAATTAAGTTGACAATTTATGACCCAACATTGAGAAAGATCAAACTTGCAATGCAGGTAGAAGACTTACTTTTTCAAATAAACTAGACAAAATACTTAAGCCTCACCCGAAATTTCCTGATTACCATGCGTAAAGACGACATCAGTTCCAAGATCGACCCCATTGATCATGCCAGCAGTATGCAGTCCATTCTCAAATCGCACTGGTTGTACAAAGTCGTTCATCCCATTTATCACTTGATTGCCATCGGTCATAAGCACATCTTGATGCAGCAGGCTTAGGTTGACGCTATTCACGAGTCCCTTCAAGTTAATGTTCTGTTCAACGTGTACTTCCTCGAGCACTGTGACATTGCTTGAGAATCGCTTCTGTCCCTGAATTGTTTCTGTTTCCAACAGCGTTACAGCGTCGATAAATGACGCGATGAGATCAAGTTGGTTCACCAGGCCAGACCCGCTCACAGACTTTCTCATGAAGCAGCTGCCATCAAAGACCAGAGGGCCACTGATAAAGCTATATCTGCAAAAATATTTTTTAATCATCAACATCAGGCAGAGAATTCATATTACGCAACTATGAAACAAACACAAAAGATAGGCATGAAAATGGAACAAAGAAAGTAACCTGTTAGTGTACACTACACTTTTCTCCAGCAACTTCAACGACACACCATCAGTGTTTCTAGAGACCAGTACGTCGCCATTAGACCTAGCCAGATTAATTGTCTTTACTCCATTTATTACCTGAAATAAATCTTGCTTCTATCAATATATCCAAAAAAATCGATTAAAAAACATGATGCATAAAAATTTTGGGACATGTTGAAGGCTGAATATCTGTGTATCGAAATTTCAGTCATAAAACCGGCTGAATTTGTAACAGATTTCATTGGAATATCGAAAATAAATTGGCTATCACTATCCTGAAAATTATCTAAAAAAGATCAATCCTTCAATCATTAATTTTTTGATAAAAGCTTTGGTTGCAGTCAAATTACATATTAAAGTGGCAGTTGACAAGCACCACATAATACGCTGTACAACATTATAATTATTTTAGCAACAAATAAGAATGATTTGCACTTACTTGTGCTTTGTTTTTGGTGACTACCTCTTTGTCGAGTACCTCAAGGTCTAGCTTGTTAACTAGGCCATCCGTAAACACATTACCAACGACAGTGACGTCATCTGAAAAAGTCTTGAGTCCTTTGATAATCTGAGACTTCTGCTTCGAAACGAAATCTACAGCCGGACGAAAACCATTCAGACTGGTACAAGAAATGTCGTGATGCGTCTTCAAGTCCCCAAACACAGTAATATTTGTCACAACATTAGCATCTTTTGATCGTAAGACTGTATTCCCATACATTTCAAGCAAACTCTTCTCGTGGATGCGTCCACTGACTTTAATATTTTTCACCGAAACATTCTCAAAACTCGCAGCTCCATCGACAGTAAAGCCGTCCTCAACTGTAGCAACGCTTTTGCTTAGCTGTGCAACAACAACACCATCAACAGTTGCGTTGGTTACCAGGTCTCTTTTGATTGCCATTTGGCTAAATGACTTCAATTGGTGTATCGTCTGTTCTCCATCCAGTGTTACAATATCTTTGAACACCTCGTCAAGGCTTATGTTATTTATAGTTTTAAGGCTCATACTACCTAACTTTACTGTTCCATTGAAGACACTATTTCTAAATACAATTTCTGTTTCACTATCAACAACTGTCTTTTTGCTGAGCGCAAACAAATCAACCCCATCAACAGTAGTTTTAACTGACACATCCTCCCATGCATCGATACCTCCCGACACAGCAACATTTCTAAACATTTTTCTTGACCCCGAAACTCTCTGTTCACCATCTTTATGTAAAAAAGCCTTGAAAATATCACTTTTCGTATCTTTATCTACATATTGGAGATTTTCGGCTACAGTAAGGTCATCGTAGAAAACTTTCTCTCCCAAGATGACCCCATCGTTTTCTACCGTGACAATGGGGTTTGCCGCCTCAGCCACGTTCATCCCAGCCACCTTGATTCCGTTCGTCGCCTCCAGAGCTCCGTCGAGTCTGAAACTCGTTAAGACTATTTGATCACTGCTTCTATGAAGGTAGTCAGACGGCAATGAGAATTGGTTCAACTTTTTTGAAACACTCAAATTCCCGGTAATGGTTGTTTGACTGGATAAAGCCTTTGCTGCAGTGATTGACTGGTCAGAATCGGGTGATACTGCTTTTGAAAACAACTCCTGGTAGTACGACATAGGTTTTTCATGAACCTTGCCATCAAACAAAAACGATGGCCCATCATAATTCACCTTGTTAAGTTGATAGGACCCTGTGAGATTTTGATCGCCTTTCAATGAAACGATATTATCACGGAGATTTGCTAAATTAATACCTCCAATCGTATTTCCCTCCCCCAAATTCAAATTGCCCAGTAAAACGGAATCTTTCTCAAACCTCTTGACGCCAGTAACCGTCTGAGACGAGGAGACAAGCAAAATGTCATTGGTCTCCAGTCCGCCTAGTCGTCCGGTCACAGTTACATCCTTGATGACGCTGCAACCATCTGAAAATGTTTTTGTCCCGTTGATGCTTTGACTTGCATTGACCAATACAAGATCTCGCGGAAGCGTGAGTTCGTTAATTTTACCATCGACACTCAGGTTGCCAATAATGTCAACAGGCGATATGAACACTAACGAGATTTGTTCTTGACTAAAACCGGGTTTTCCAAGACGCAAAACTTCCTTCCCTAACGTCTTCAGATCTACCCTGTTCACGTTCCCTTCAACCAAAACATCTCCATGCACTGCTGGTGACGCTTTAAAGGACTTCACTCCAACAACTTTATTCGGACTATCCTTAACCATGACGTCATCAGCAAACAGATTTACAGCAATACCATCTAGCAGACCGTTTATGCTCATGCTATCAGCATTAAAGTTACTCCGAAAATACTTTGCACCACCCACTTTCACATTCTCCCTGAGGCCAAGAAACTCGCTAGTTACATTAACCGAATTCAGCAAGCCAGCGAGATACAAGCTTGCATTGAAACCCAAATCATCCGATTCGATCTTTGACGATTGGATAAGCTGACTACCGTGAATCGTTACCATATCCCTAGAAATTTTGACTTTATTGACTTTCCCTTCCACTTCAACGCTGCCCAGCATCGTACCAACGTCAAAAACTTTTTTGCCGTGTATGACGTCATTAGTGTTTTGCTGCACCACGTCTCCTATCAAGAAATCAACATCCACACCATTGATCTTGGACGCATTTAAGGTTCCAAAAGCGGCGTTCTGCGCCAGAGTAATATTGTCAAATCTATACGCCCCATGGACCTTGTGCGCGGCGTTTAGGAGCAAGTAATCAGACATGCGTTCTCTCGAGCCGTTTATTCGGCCTTTGTGTTCATTTAATTGGGATTCAAGATATTCTACTTCTATTCCTTTTTCAAACTCATCTAGTTTGGCTTTGCTCCTGGTCGAATTTTGTTGATGAAAAATGCTCCCATTTTCAATAACGATTGAAAACACCTGTAGATTCTGTGCAGAGATCTTTCCATTGAAGTATTTGGTACCTTTGACGAGCAAGTCAGAGTTTGTAAGAACGGCTTCCTCTAAAATCCTATGCCCGTTTACAACCAAATTCTGCATAGACTTTATGCTACTCTCGATCTTTTCTAACTCAATTTGTGTGCTTTTAATCAGTTTCTGGAGAGGATTGCCAATGTTTTCTATTTCATACTTAATCTCCAGAAGATTTTCAACATTCTTATTAGCAGTGGCAAGAAGTACGAAAAGCCGGTTATTGACGAAATAAGTCGCAAACTTAGCAGGATTGGGCTTGCCGTTATGACTGGAGCTCTGGTAGAAAGACACAGGTTGGTTAGACACCTTTTCCGTCTGCGCATCGAACAAGTGCAAGCTCATTTGGTCAAAGTTGTCACTGTTGTCTATAGCGATAATCAGCACCTTCGAAGCGCACGCAGGAATCACCACAGTAGTCGTCTGCCTCGCAGCAGATGTCGCAATTGTTGTTATTGGTTTTAACACAAACGGTTCATGCACACGGTAAATTACAGAAGGAGCATCAAACTTTTTACGGTCCTTGTGTCCACTTGCTTCATATGCGGCAATGACATAAATTACATCATTGTATGTGAAAACGTTCAGGTCCTTAACACCGATAGTATGAAAACTAGAATAGGGCCTAAACTTTAGTTCGGTTGAGGCGTACTTGTAAATCAGGGAGTTGGTTTGGAGATTGCCCATATGGTCATGATACACGGCGATAAGCAGATAGAAATCTTCCCCCTTCTTAACAATTTCAATGTCACTGACTCTAGGGACGGGGAAACGATCATGTAGAATAAACTCCTCTTTAAAGAGGTCATACCTCAAGAATGTGATCAAGTCTGTGTACTCTGAGACGTGCTGAGCAACCACCAGCATATCAGAATTGTGCGTGGAGACAAACCTAAGTGCGGTAACGGACATGGGCAACTGGAAAGCAATGGTCCATTCATGGCTCTGCTTGTACACAGCGAGCCTCGTGAGTCGACTCGGTGTTCTCAGCGTATGGTCAAAGCCACCAACAGCCAAGAATCTGTCCAACCTCCCATCGCTGTGGACAATTGAGAAATATTCCAGCCTGTAAGGAGCATACTCCACGAGTTTTGCCTCCTGTCTGAAGGAGTCTTGTTGAAAAGAGTAGATCTTAACAGATGAGCTGCAATTGGGCTGTCCAATGTAGTTCTCTGTTGTAGCTAATCGAACCTTAGAGTAATCGTTGTATCTGTTAGAGGTTTGCTTGCCAGTAGCTGGAAAAATGTGCACGTCTGTCGGGTTGTGCATCGCTAGCTTTTGTACCCCCACAATTTTGTCCAAAACGAGCCCTAGAAAAAGCATTGTGAATGAATGAACTTCGAGTCGTAGATACTTAAATGTATTCCAAACCTTGTATAAGGTAGTTTAAGGTCATAAAATCAGCATCAATTAGAAAGCAAAGCGTACTTCCAACTCGTTGATACTTTCTCATTGAAATATGACACATGTTGAAATAGACCCATGACAATATAGGACAGTTTTCATCCCTACAAGCATCATTAAGCAGTGCTAAATTGTCAAATTGCATCGGGCCATTTAACATTTGAATACCAGAAGAAATGGAGCGATAATAACAAGTTTAAAAAAATCTTCAGAGTATGAATACCAGATGGCGAAAAATGCAAGAATAATTTAACATTTAGGCGTGGATCGTCACTTGCAAAAATTGTTTGAAAAAAGGCTGGGTCAAGCGTAGGAAATGCCTTGGAAAACAGGTTATCGTCAATATCAAAATCTCTAATTTCATAAAATGTCATCTATCTTTAGTTTCTGAAAAAACTATGACATAAAGTACTACTAAAATATATCATTTTATTAGCATACAAAAGCAATTTGTGCTCCTTAAAATGCTGAGTGTTGCCGAAAAATGCAGTTCAATGAATTAAACCGGCATTTATTCACTTCCTCCCAATAGCGTAACGCAGATTTTCCCAATAGCGTTACAACCGCAACATTTGGCCCAAAAGCAGTTGAAATTTCCATTTCTGGGAGGCGAGACTCCTCGTAGTTGATGGTCTCTAAATATAGTTCCTTGGACTAAAACCCTTCAAGTTAAATACAATACATCGTTTATTGCGTGAAACTGGTCTTAAACAAATTAATTGCAATAAGATCACCAGCCATTGCGAGACAATTTGTTATGGAACATTGCCTCGTGTAAGGGTAGATTAGTTCACGAATGCATCGCAGTAAAGACAACAAGGATTCAAAAAAGTATTGAATATGAAACAATGCAAGACATACTTTGTAGTTCTTTTGCATTCTTTCCAAACTGAACCTGGTCGGGGCTGCTTCTTGCTTTGCGGGTATGGGGGAAATTCGCCTCCATGATGCGGAGGGCTGCTTTGTCCATTTCCGCAGATGCAAATGGAAGGAAACTCTCTTCTGAGGCTACAAGCGACCACTGCACTGCAATCAGCCACACAAATAGCTTCATGTCGATCTGGATTCGAAGGCTTTTCGAAATCACCTAAGATAGTGTAGTAAAGAATTTAAAAACTAACATCACTTTGCAAAGGCTTTGAAAGTTAATAGCCAAATGAGCTTAGTTGTACTACAATAAAAAAAATTTATATTAGGAATCAAAGGCTGGTAAATTCAATGCAAATTTGAGAAAGCGAGCAAGGGGGCTTGAATGTTATTTATAGTCGAATTATCAAACGAGCATGCTTTAATTTCGTAAATCGAAATCTAAAAAAAGATTACATTATGAGTGTGATACTTTCTAAGATTATGAAATAGTTCCTTTGATATGACATCAATACCTGATATTAAAAATGGTATTTGATACAGCCACGTTCACAAAATTTACAAAACCCAATATCACAACATACCCAGGTAATGGTTGGGCATCACATTATCTTTCATTAATAAAATTTTGAAGAGATATTTTAAGTTTAAACTCGAAATGGTATTATCTCGAGATAGAAATAGTACTTTGCCGCATATGAAGGGTAATTAAGATGTAGCCACCAATACGAGGGACAAAAAAGGCACCAACCTCTGCTTGAGGAAACGTGTCCTGGAGGACTACGAGTTTGCCAAGGCGTCCTATATACATACGGAAACTACAAAAACTCTTACGATAAATTAAAGTTACCTGTCTACAGTACAAAGTACAGTTATCCAATGAAGCAATCACCTGTAAATGGGTGGCGTGATGGCCAACTTCTCTTCTGCCACTTCACGCTTTGCTTGGAATGTTCCCTGCACCACAAGCAAGAGGCCTATTGACCACTCACTGCAATCGACTGCTACTTACCGCACTGAGCATCTGAAGTGACGGTTGACGCTACATGCACACTCTATATACGAGTGGGTCTCCAGTGTATTGCGTGCCTTGCAGCGAATGCATCTCGATCATCAAAACAAAAATCCCAAGGGGCATGCAAAGCTGGTTTTATCTGGTCTCAAGAGTGGCAGCAATAAGTGATGCGTACGCTGGACGGTTTACTACTCGTCCACGCCAACTAGGGAACGGAATTCTTCTCTTGAATGCATATTGAGACATTAGCTGCAGCAGAAAACACAGCTTGGCAATTCGGGGGGTTACAGAAGCCATTCGAGCACCTCACTCACCCCCACACACAAACAAATGTGTAAGATTTCAAATAGACGAAGGACACATGTACAACAATCGGAGAAGGTTATGCCAAAAACTCTAATAAGTTTAAAGACAAAACAAAAGGAGGTTTATAAAGAGCGACTTTTTAAGTTTAGACACTCTGACATATACTGAACGAAATGATCTTCCTAGAGAATGTTTGCTTCGAGTTCTTTATAGGTACAGTCCCTCCGGGGTGCCTTCATTCTTGCGATAAAGGACGTTCTCTTTGGCTTTACCGAAATCAACATGAGTTACTTTCATTCGTCGCTCACGCAGGGCAAGCAGGCCAGCCTCGGTACAGATAGCCTAAAATAATGAAAACGAGGTTGACAGAAAAACAGAAGACTGAATCGAATTAATTGAAAGATGGTACCTATGCATTTATCTTCTAAAAGTAGTTTATATTCCTATAAATGTATCTGTAACGAATTACAAGTACAGTTTGGATGCAAGGGATTTAGCTAAAAGTATCTTCAAATCCTGCATTAAAAAGATTTTTCATGAAAAATGAATGGCTTTTGCCGTAGCACATAAAAACTGGCGTACCTACCAGCAAAAGAACAAAGGGAATGGCAATTGCACTTCGTAAAAATGCTTAGAGTTTTTGTACCTTTGAATCAATGGTTTAAGTTTAAAAGACTTTTTATATTTTGTAACCATAGTTCTTCATCTTAGGCGAACTGTACTGCTAATTAAATTCGACCATTTTGTGTCTTCTTTTCTGGAATTTCACACTCCAGGGGGACAGTCCAGTGGGGCGTTTAACATTCAATCAAAACTGTTTTTTATTTCCAAAGACCTTCATTGCATAACAAACATTCGCGAAGGAGGGGGGGGGGGGATGTGTCACTTTTTAAATCATCAAATAGCCACATAGCTACGACAATCAATATTATGAGTATCAGTGTAAACATGCAGGACAATCGGGTGGACTATCAGACAGGGTGAATCACCACACCTTTATATCTGCGCCAGAGAGGTCATCCTTGCTCATGATGTACTCTTCCAGATCGACGTCATCGGCCAGTGTCATGCGTCCCGTGTGGATCTGGAAAATTCTGCGCTTTGTCTTCTCGTCCGGCAGTGGAAATTCTATTTTTCTGTCGATACGACCTGAAATTTCAAAATGAAAAAAATTACGACAAGGCGGCGATTGTTAGCTTTATCAAAGATGCATGAACATGCGAAGCCAAAACATTTCCTACTTAGGAAAAACACATCAAGAAAGTACCATATCAGCAAAGGACCTACCTGGTCTGATAAGTGCAGGGTCTAAAGAGTCAATTCTATTCGTCGCCATTATAACCTGGTGAAATAAAACAGCAAATCAACTCATTCACATCACGTTGGGAGAGTCCTACAGAGTTAAAAGATCCATTCTAACTCTTTGGAGAGTCTACAAAGGCAGTAGCTGGGGCAACGCTCTTATAGAAAGAAACTAAACATTTTGGAAAATAATGTGTTAAGAAAATTAATGAGAGAACTTTATGTATTCAATTGGTACGTTGGAGCACCGTTTCTGGATAACCTTTGCTGGCACAATTAGCTGGTAAGCACTTTTTCAAAAGAGAAGCTATGTTAAGTATAAATGAATAAGATGAACAATGCAAAATAATCTAGCTATAGCTGAAAACCTATTAAGAACGATATATAAAACTTAAGTAAAGACCTCAAGATGTGGAAGTCAGGCACTTGTCTCAATAAAAAAATTTACCGTTATCCAAGCTCTCCAGATATCTACATTGTTTTAATCCCATAGCCTACGAATTTTTGTTGAAAATTTTAGTTGTCTACAAGGTTATAGAAAATCCAGAACTCACTTTTACATCACCTCGGGAATCGAAACCATCTAGTTGATTGAGCAGCTCTAACATGGTTCGTTGAATCTCTCTTTCTCCGCCAGAATTTGATTCGTATCTTGAGTTTAAGGGAAAGTGATAAATCAAAAATAGTCCGGAAGCTCAATTGTTGATTCTGCATAGCATTATCGTCATTAACATGGAGGAGGGATTACGGTTGCATGAAGAAAAGCTGTCATACATCAAGAAACAAGGCACTTACTTCATCAAACAACACCAAGGCAAATACTGAATCAATAAGTCCTGTGTCAAACTTACTGCAACAACAGCAAAGAGAAGCCTGTGCCCCAGTCCAAAAATGGCTAATAAAGAGTTGCATCAATATTTGTTGCTACTTTGTACTGACCGTTTAGTTCCAACTGCATCAATTTCATCGATAAAAACAATTGATGGAGCATGCTCTTCTGCAACTCTGAATAATTCTCGAACTAGTTTGGGCCCATCTCCCTATATAAAGAATAAGTTGAGTAATGCTAAAGAGCATAGTAGTTATTAAAACCAAATACCTATTAAAGGAAAAAGGAGAAACGGCCTGTTATTAAGCTCTTGGACTAAGGGGGCTTTCTGACATCGCAAATGTGACTAATTAACAGACAATGAATTTAAGAAAACGATAAAGAGGCAAAAACAGATGATGAAAAACAAGAATTACAAAAATGATACTTACGAGGTATTTTTGAATCAGTTCTGAGCCCACAACTCTCAAAAATGTGGCAGAAGTTTGATTGGCTACAGCTTTGGCCAGTAATGTTTTACCTTAAAAAGTTTACAATGAAATTGAAGGATGCATTGTAACTGGCAAATGCTTTTCTATTGAGCAAAAAATCCTTCTTCAAAATGTCTTACCAAGATGTGAATCAGCTGTGTTGAAAAAGGACAATGAAGAAAGTAATGTCAGAAAATCAAAACTTATTCCCTTAGTTTATACTTGCTCAAGAGGTTTACTACGCAATCATAAATGTAAAAATTTTATAAAAACTTTTGATCTTGGTACTTTCATAATATATTATACAGAAGAAATATCAAAATTTTAATCACAAAGATATGAATTGCATTTCAATATATACCTGTGCCTGGAACTCCATAAAGAATAACCCCTTTAGGAGGCTTTATTCCCATTTCTTCATATAGCTCAGGGTGTGTCAAAGGTAGTTCAACAGATTCCTGTAAGTGAATTTTTTAAATGGTTTCACTGATGCATTTATGATACCAGCTGAAAAACATATGAAGCCGATTCTGAATCTGCTTAAACCTGGTTTTATAAGTTTTAGAAACTACTCCTAGATTCAGTTGTAAGCTCAATTTGTTCACATAAACAATACACCTACACATGTAAAACACATAATTACATACATACTAAAACACTTGATTTATGGTATTTCAGAAGCCTGTGCTCACAGGTTGGTTTAGAACATGTCACATGTGTGGACTTTCACATGGTTCAATTATCTGATCCAATGGCAGAGTTCCATTAATATCAAAGAAGTAAAGTACAATTAAAGAAACACAGTTCTGTCTATGATAACTAGCCAGCCTGGAAGAATGCAAAGTAAACCTTGAATGTTTTATGAAAAATAATCCTCTGAATTATTTGCAAAATTTCTACCTTTATTTCTTGAATTTGTTGTTCTAGACCCCCAATATCAGCATAAGATTCTTGGGGTGCTTTTTCCAGCTTCATCACTGAAACCATTGGATCTGTGTCATCTCCAAGAACACCCACCACTGCATGAACCTATGACAAACAATGTTCATGTTGATTAAGCAATAAATTAGTGTTTCTAGGGAAAATTCAAATGAATAAACTCAAACAGCAGTATCAGAAGCAATGTATTAACAATTACCTTGTGATTCAGTAGAACTGAGCAACCAGGTTCCAGAAGATCTTTGTCAACAAAAGAAAGAATGCTGACGTAATGCTCTGATCCAACTGATGTAGAAACAATGGCATGATTCTCATTGATTACTTCTTCCAAATTGCCTACTGACATTGGAGTTCCACGGAGATCATCTACTTTGCTTCTTTCTTCCTGTAACAAAATTTGGACAAATTATGCATTTTCAAAATGCCTTTGGTGTCCTTCTACTAGTCTATATACTAATCTAAATGTCTATTTGTATACTTAGGCCGTACTACAAATTGACCAACTTTGATTCATTTGTATCTTTTTTTGATTGGTTGGTAACAGTTAGCAATATCATAAAAGTAAAAATCCCTTATTAAATTTTAAAACAAAATATTGGCCAAATCGCAAATAGATTTGGTTAGTTCAATGGACAAACGCTCAATGGCACCAGGGAAAATAACACTTTTATGGTTGAGTTCTGTTGATAATAAAAAGTAGAACGTTTGATTACCTCTTGCTTCTCCTCCTGAGGTTTCAGCCTCTCTTGATTTTGAATAAATTCTTCTTCCATGAGTAGATAATCTTTAATTCTGTCTAATTTCAGCAACTTCAGTCTACAATTTCGACTGGGTGTTACTAAAAATGAAGAGAGCAAAAACATAATGTAACACTACTCTACACAAAACTTATTACACTAATCAAATACCATGTTATCATTTCAATTATAAGCACTGGCTTGGATTTGATAATATAAATAGCAAAATACCTTTCTGTCTCAGACACAAAACAAATAACATAAACATGTTCAATTTAACGGCAAAGTTACTAAAATGCAGGAAGCGAAACAACACCATTTGACCATTTGAGCAAAAGAAAAATCTTTTTTACCTTGTGGCAATTTATTTGCAGTGTCTGGACCCTTGTTTTTTCTTCCTCTTTTCCCAATTCGTGTTGGAATTGGTGGCTCGTATTTTCTCTTTGCCTCCTATGATATTAAAATCACCAACCAATAAGAAACTTCATAAATCTGTATAGATTTGTCAACACTGAGGGCCAATGAAATTAATAAAATTTTTAGCTTGTTGGATTTTTGCACTTCAAGACAAAACATGATTTTAGGCAATAATTGGATATCTATCTAGTAGAGAGGGTAGCATCAGGTTATAGAGTTTGTGCAAAGCTTCGTCTCTTTTCTAAAATTTCTAAAGTAGAATGGTACTTCGTTTTGGATAAAACTTTCTCTGTTAGCTAGTTAGAAAAACATACCTGCAAACAAATGATGTAACAAATCAATGGCATAAAATGAGCCAGTAATATTTCAAGATTGATGCTTTCAAATCTAGACATTTTACTGATCTAATGTAAATGCCATAAGCAATTGTATAAGTGATCTCTCTTCAAATAACTTGTAGCATGATTTACGAATTAAAAAGTAAGCAGCCTTGCCAAGTTATTCTAAAAGTAGAGTCAAGAACAAGAAGCATTTACATAGCTTAAAATTTTATGTCATCATAACAGTTTTAAGACAAAGAAAATTGAATGAGGGTTGTGGAAAACTTCATTAAATAATGATGTGAATAAAATAATAAAAGGCTACCTTGTCATCTTTTTTACCATCTTCACGGCCTGAATTTCCTCCTGATTGATTCTGACCCTAGAGCGCAATACCAACAGGCTCGAGTGAAAGACTGCTTAATCATTCTAGTGAAAACTTATCGTTTGGTGCGTAAGACCTCTAGCAACAGGCTTGAGCAACAATTAAAGAAGCATACTGAAATACCACTACACAAAGCTATTGAAAATTACATCATTGTTCAATCTTAAACCAGCTTTAATTAAATATTGCAGGACAAACGCTGAATGTCTAAAATCGCAAAATCATGAAACAAGATTCGTGCTTGTGTTGCTATCAAAATCAATGAAAGTTTCTTTGGGCTTACATTCACACTAAAATAACACTGGTATCCAGTAAAAATAATTCCACCGTTCAAGGTGAAGTGACCTAAAAAGTGAATGTATATCATTACCATTTCAGTTCTTGGCCAGCAACTTCTCTGCTATCAATCCTGAATGCTTTGTCGCTTTGGCTTAGGCCCTAAACTCAAAAGGAGGCCAGGCCAATATGGATTATTTCTAAAAAGCAGCATCCTCTTTGGACAAGTTAGAAATCACTACTTTCCTACTGTTTTTCTACTTATAGTTCCGTTCATAAAGTAAAGTTGCCGTGAAGTTTTAAACTCAACTGTCTGTGTGAACTCTCGTTAGATTTAGCCACTAAAATGTCCCAAAAATGCTGAAGCGACGCAATATCTAACATCTAAACAAACATTTCGGTCAAGTTTGAAACTGAACCCTCTTAAGTTATAGTAGTAGTTGACCTTTTGTGCAGTCACGAAATGCTATCACTTGCAAATTCTTTTGTGCAACTTTGTGAATTTGACAAAAGTTTTTCTTAAGAGTATGGGCAGCAATACTGCCAAAATATGAAGGTTGCAGGAATATTGTATCTATAGTGCAAGAGAAAAGACAAGCAGGATCATCGTGAAACGAAGCATCAAAATCATTTCCTGTTGCTGCATCAACATGGGTATTTAGCAATAGTTTGTACAATTGTTTTTAAAACTTTCAATTGTTTTTAAATAGTTTATAAACAATTTTGTCAATCTCACATAACCATACTTTGCACTTCTAAATGAAGCTTTCATCAACGAACGAGAAAGGGACACACAAATACACACTGCTTCCCTTTATATCGAAAACGCTGATTACCTTCAAAAACATCGTTCTCCGACTGGCATAGGGGTGGAATAAAGCCTATCATCCTTTACAGAGAGCCTAGGAGCTTCCAGCTTGTTAAGAATGAATGCAAGTAAATGCACGTTGATCTTCAGCAACAGAATTAAGAATATTGATCTTCTAATTCTACACGAGAGTGAGAAACTAGGCTATCTTGTCTTAGGCCATTTCCCAGCATTCCCATTTCATCATTTCCCAGCAAGCTTGCAACATTGTGCCACCCCCGTCTTTTAATGTTAGTCCGACCGGTCATAAAACACGCCGTGGCTATTTGTTGAATACTACAGTTTGGTGCTATTCTGGAAATGTTTAGGCAAAGAAAACCTGCCAGTTTAGCTACATCCTTGCACAAATGACACAGGCGTTTACAAATATAATGTCTGAAAAAGATCAAGACTCGTACTTGCTCTGTTTGTCTAAAACATCACTGTGTTAGCTCACACCTCATAACATCCCCTAACTTGATAATAGGCCTTTTCTAAAACACCTTCCTAACCTAGCATACAAACAAATATTGTTTCCTATTTCGAGACAATTAACCTGCTAGTCAAGCCGTTTTTACCTCATTTTAAAACAAGTTTTCAGACGTGATTAGCAGTCACTCATTGAAACTACCCTTTCGAGAGTCTTAAACAACCCAACCAGCGAAACTCGTCAAACGCATTTAAAACAAATTCCTATAATTGGCATCGTTATTTATACAAGCCGAGCAAAGTTGTTTTACCTTTACCTTAAGTTGAAGCTGAAGCTTTGATTCCTGGCAAGACGAAGCAAAGCATGTTGGCTAAACTACATTCCCAACTTTTGAAACAGCTTTCTTCTTCAAAAGTTGTTACTAATTGATGTCGAATTTATTACAGCAGTTGAAACATTTTCATTGCACTTTTCAAAGACTTTATTTTCCAATATTTTTGCTTCCTATAAAACAATCAACTAGGAGGTGGCAGCTTTTACAAAACCCATGCAGTTACAACGTCCTTTTACAGCTGTTGGTGCTATGAAATATAACCTTTTATATTGACCTATCATGTATCTTTGAACTTTATTTGTATTTTTTGAGTAATTTCAAAAGTTGGTGCTGATAGCACCACGGTTGTAGTAGCTTTAGGTTCATCTTTACAAACTGCTGTTTTGCCTTAAGCAGCGATAAAGAGAGTTATTGAAATTCATCCGCAAGAAAATCACTTGGTGTCCACTGGGCTTTGTATTCAATCACGCCCAAGAGAATCGATTAGCACTTGACTTGAGGTGTTGGAAATATTATTAACCCTTTTAAAAATACTGTATCACATTAGAATGACTACAAAATTGTCAATTGGGAATAGCACAGCGGAAGGACTTATTAAATTGGATATGTTATTTAAGCGCATATGTTTCCCCGACATAAGAAACCTATGTATCTATCATACTCTGTGATATTTTTGCATCCTTTATTGTGATTCATTATCAGAGTCCTTAAGTTTATCTACCAGTTTAAATCTAGATTAAGTATTTTATGGAGCCAATGCCCTTTATATACGCCACTTTCCAGTAAGAGATGGCTAGGCCATTACTATGCCAGCACAACGTATTTGGATGCAAGAGGAGAGCAGAAATGGCAACGTCAAGTCTTTGTGCAATGATAATATACATGTTATATAAGTTTATTTACAGAGTCAACTTACAGCAGCAGAAGTCAGAGCATTATGCACTGTCTAGGAGGCAAAGTTTTATCACTAAAAATTAGAATACAAGCTATAAACAAACGATTCCTCAAAGTGCGGGAAGAAGATTTCATTGCTTAATCGTATTTCACAAAGCGTGTAATTAGCTTGTTTGTTGCATGAATTTAACGGATGCGATTTCAGTCAATAAAAAGCATATACTTAATTAAATGTGCTACTGCGTAATGTCTTGAAAGTCTAATTAGTCATTCCATACTGGTAAAGCATACATAGGAATATATTCTATGATTCTTGGCAATAATAATAGTGTAATTCGAAGTATCGCATATGCGCGCTAAATTTCCAGCGATACAAGGCGTATCTTAACTTCAAACTTTTTTTGCCCGTTATATACAGCAAAACATCTAAAAATTAGATTTACATTTCAAGCAGAGCTTGCGTCAAAGTTGTGCTTCGTGTATGATATTACACGGCTACATACATAGCGCATCCAGCGTTCTTAGGTCCAGCATTCTGTCGTAGCTATGACATGTACCGATTCGTGCCTTTCTGGTTAAAGCAGTAGCAGTTCGGGTCCATATAGTGGCAGGAAGCGTGGCTGTTGAAGTAGGCCTGACGATAGTCTTGAGGTGAAACCACGGGTTGGTTGTATGAAGAATGGGACTGGTTATAGAAGGCCTGTTGAGGATTCCACGTTGGTCCGTTCGAGGGACTGAGCTGCCAAGAGCCAGGCTGGTGTTGAGCGTACTCATCCTCTCGGAAGTACTGCATCGGGTAGGGCATTCCGGAGTCCAGCCATGGCAGGGTTCTCGCCCGCTTTCGGATCGATCTTCTTTTCCTGTAGTCGCCCCGCGAGAAGCTTTCGAAGTAAGTCGGGTGTACGGCCCAGTTACAGCTCCTTCCATTCTCAGGCCGATGGAGCTTGATGAAGCAGTCGTTAAGGGAAAGCGTATGCCGAACACAGTTTCGCCAGCCAGTGCCTCTTCGCTCAAGTGCAGGGAAGGTTTTGCTCATAAACTCGTAAATGTCACTCAACGTAGAACGGTGTCCCTCTTTGCTCAAAATTGCTTGCGCTATCATTGCGGTGTACGAAGGCAAGCTTCCGCCCTGCGGTTGACTCGCTCCGGCGCTGCTCTCCTCAAACTCTTCGTCGCTCTGTTTCTGCTGGGAGGCCGGCAGACTCGTCGGCATGTTCTTGGCGCGCTCTTCCTTCTTTTGCGGCAACTTCTCTTCTTGCTGCTCGTGAAGATTGCTTGCGGTAGCGGTAGGCCGCTCCTCTTCCACCGTCTCTTGCATCGGTCGGTTCAGGCTCTCGAAGGACGGGATCTCTCGCTGGATCCGGTTGTTTGAGGGCGCTAGCAGTGCTGATGTGTAGAAATTTGTTGAAGACATGTCGCTTCCAGGACGATTGTTTGAAATGTAACTGGCAAACAACAACGTCTATATTTTATTGTTGCTTCGGTTGTTTGCAAACTTATGCACCTCCCAACTCATTCAATAAGCCTGTGTTCTAGGGTCAAGCGACTCTTTCGATCACTATTTACCAAGTTTGTAGAGACGTGTGATCTCAGGAGCAACCGATGCCTATAAACCTCACGTCAATTATATAGGGCATGGTTATAGTGCCTTTTAAGACCAGGTGAGCGGGGAGAAGAAAGTCATAATCATCTTCAGATCGAGCCAATCAGAGAATTTGTTTACAAGATACATGTGATCCACCAAGCGAAGGGTGATGATTCTTATCGTATCCATTGGAACATGTTTGACTGTTTACCGCATGCTACAATGTCCTAAATGTTCTCTCGACGGGTATTGCCGTTTGAATACAACCACCTCCTCCGGTGTCTAATGAGCCTTCTAAAACGGGACGCATTCTCTAATTACTTAAAATATATGAACGCAAACTAACTTCTTTGAACTTCCCTAAAGATGTGCCGATCTATCAAAATTTTTGCAAATATTTAGGCGCAGTTGAATCAAAAAATTATTCGTTGCAAAAAAACCCGTAGCGGTTCGACCTATCTCAACAAAAGTCCAAAACAGCCTAGGCAACTTCTTTCACGGAAAAGTTTGCAATACGCTGACGAACGGAGACTATATTGCACTGACGTCTCAGGTTTTATTTTTTGACGCAAAATAACTGATTTTAAAAGTTTAGATTAATAGAAGTGTTTGTTGTCAACGCGTGTCTCTGAAGAAATAAACACGAAAATTGGATGTCGCTTTTCGATTGGTTGATTGTGAACGTGCAAGAACGCAAAGCTCGTTTACACGCATCCAATACTAATTTGTAAATTCAGAAGCATCTTGCCGGCTGTTGAAGGATTCCAAAGTTGTTCCTTGAAAAATGCTTGGGGGCATTTTTATGGGCTCCAACTTAGAAGTCAAGATGCTCTTTTCGCAGACAAAGAACGCTTTTCCTCAAAATCAACCATATTTCCTCCGTTTCTGTTAATGCTACATTTTTATCCCGTGTAGCTTTGAAAAGGCATAAATGGATTATGGTAAGAATATCATTATAAGAATTGAAAAACGGTAAAATATCAGTATTATGAAGCTATTGTCACTAAAGGCAGCTTTTGGTCTTTAGTGGTTAAATGGCGAAGAAATTTTTGAATAAAATTTTGAGATGTTTTTAAAAGCTACCCCTAAAAATGAAAGGGAAATTCAGCTAACGTTTAGCAATAGGTAAAAAAGGCTCGATTCAATGCTCAAATGTATTTTGAGACTGTGTGCTGAAATATTATCAACGCCAAGCTAAACTTGAGATACAAGGCGTCTTTTAAGTGGCAAAGAAAACTCGACCGCAATGCTGCCTTCGAGGGCCGTGGTGTTGTTGCTTTTGTATCGACCGTAGTTTTGAGAGTTGAAGGCTTAATCCTTATGCTAGGGAAACAAAGTGTCTTCAGGATACTATTTACGCTTAGGGCATGATCATTTGTGTTGTTTATAGCCTGCTCATGTCAAAAGGCATTGCCCGTAACTTCTTTGTTTGATAGCAAACCATTCTTATCATCGGCTCCCGATTGAATTATTGCCTCAAAATAATGTCAAATGGCATATTCTTCTGTTGCTCAAACATGCCACTTGGTTTGCAAACTGAAATAAGCAACTAGCATGCAGTTAAACATTTAAGACTTGAGTCAAAACGACTTAAAGTTCTTTAGAGTTAGCTTAATCACAAGTCCTTAGCAAAGAATTTCTACCACAAATGCAAGACGAGCCATCCTCTGTCATAAACATCTCATTAGTGATGATGCACATTTAATTGGAAGGCAGACTCTGTGTCGAGGGTAGACTCAAGGGTCTTAAGTCAACAGTTGCCAATCTAGAACCGCTCTTAGTCAGGAAAAGAGGCGAAGAAAAAACAGCCTGGGAAAAGTATCTAGCGCTATACTATGTTGCTTGCAAATGGTGTTTGGTGATTATAGATTGACTCAATCGAAGTCTCGAGGATGCTTTCAAAGAAACTGAAAATATTCTGTAAATATTTTAATGCAAATGACAGAAATGTTAAACTTTTAATCTGAGAGAGTAATTAGTGTTCGTTGACTTCGTTTTCTGGTGCTCAGGTGGCTAAGTCTACAAGTAAAGACTAATATCAATCGAAAATTTGTATCCTGGATAGCTAAAATCTTTGTTGAGTCATCAGCTATTCCTTTTGATTAAATATTAAAAATAAGTGGAACTTCATAGTTCCAAAAACGTAGTCCGTACGAAATGAATATAACGGTTAGTTAAAGGCCAAAAGGCCACAACTTGTAAAAGTCAGTTTTAGCCCTTGGGAGGGACCATAATGTCAAAAACTGCTGGTTTTGAAATTATTTGATGAACAAATAGCCAGGTTGAGAAGTCTACAGTGACCAGCGTCGGCAAAATAAACCCAAAGCCTTAGACAAACAACGATGAAGGTAATAAAGCAAACGGAGACAGGAAGGCAACGGCCGGAGCCAAGAAGGTAGCACCCGTTGCGTGTGCGATTGTCCTATTTCCAATGCTAAAATTTTCATGCAATTTGAGAATCTGAAGAGGACTCGCAATAATCACATCACTCTTTCGAGAAAAGATAAAGCCCTGTTCAAGAAGAAGTAGCTCCGCCCCTATACCCCTTGGCCCCACTTCAACCGACCTTTACCCCCATGTCTTTATACCTGATGTAAACCATATTGAGTTTACTTTGAAATCAATTGCGATTCAACTTCACATTTCTCTTAAACATTATTGGTTATAGCACGAATCATTGCCTTGGCCAATTATAACTTGCATTTATCGTATCAAGATTGAGAAATCAATAGACGACCATGCATGTGAATCGTAAGGGTTCTGAGTCCAAAATTCGTTTACTTATATACATGTGCCACTGACTGAAGTTCAAAATGAAGAATCAAAAAAGTTTCCTTTCAATATCAATTGGCAGCTCCACTATGCCTCTTTTGCAGCCATGCTAAGAGGTCAACATGGCTCGCCTAAGCACAAGCAAAAAATAAGGTTGAAGATAGAAGCACCAACTTGCACGTCAGTGGCTACCTAATCTTAATCGACGGACAACAAACAAGCTGATAAGCAAGGCAGTTCAAAATTTAACCAGCCCTACGATCATGCGATAAGTTTCTCAGCTGACGTGATCAATAAATTGGCATTTGCATTAAATCACATGCATCAGATGCACAGAATTTGATTGCACCATGCTCTACTTTTGGGTATCAGTATTCAAAGGCAGTGGATGCTACGTCGCTAGAAGTCTTTCTATAGATTTAATAATTCATATGCAATTAAAACCTTCGTCCTTCACTCTTAAATCATTCATAGGCAAGATACCTTCGTGGGAGATAAATAAAAACACGATCTATTCCCTCTGTCGATGGAGCATTCTTGATAATCGCAAGACCGTAGTTGCCATCATTATAACTATTTCATTCTCTAAGTCAGAATTACAAAGGCGCTTGGCTGAGCCTGAAATTACTCGCGTCCAAAAGTGGCCAAACTCTGGGAGTCATCTAGTCGCATGAACAATGAACCTTACCCCAGGTGCCCGCCACTTTGGAGGCAGAACGCACCTTCCTTTAGAAAATGCATCAAACTGGTTCTGGCGTCAAAGCAAACTACCTTGCAATCAAGCCGGCACCGATTTATCATGATTATTTTCTTTACCAGCTTACACAAACAACGTCCCTGCTTCACTGCAAAATCATTGTGAAAGTCAAACATATACGGTAGCAGGTTTGGCCGTAGTCTTCCCAAGCGAATAATGTTGTTAGATTTCCTAGTATTTATGCAAATATTACCAGCAAACTTTCTAACTTTATGGGAAGCTCAATCGCGTTGAGCTGTCCTTGCTTTTCAGACTTCTGAAACGGGCTCGAGCAAACAATAACATTCTTCTACAAGGATGAGCATTTTCCAAAAGAAGTATGGAAATAATTTACAATCAATCACCCATGTAATGTAACAAGAGATAAATGTGCACTAATTCCCTGTCGTAAATAATAAACAGATTTCCACCTATACCCTCTTCTCAAATGCAAAAAGTGCGTCTCTTATACGCATGCTCTGAAATTTCTCGCATGCTTAGGAATGCTTCCACCCTAAGGTATGGGCAATATAAAACTCTAGAAGTCATCAGGGTCGATGGCTCGATGACGGAATTAGATTTCCTAGCACCCATGTTGATATCATCTGGTCATCCAATGCCTCTAATCTATTCATTTAATATCTATGACAATTTCATTTCAATAGAATGTGATCTGAAAAGGGCGTCTTTTATAGCAAGCAAGACCAACGATGCTGACTCATGATTGGGCACATTTCAAATGTGCAGTCATCCTCATTCTATAAATAGGAACCTTTTCGTGTCACTTAGGCTCCCCCTTTCAAGAAATTGGCGTATGGTGATGGACCTCGGACCCCCCGACGATTCTTGAGCAAAATTCACCATCAAGTCTTAGAAGACAAGAGATGTAAACCACTTGCCTGACGAATCTGCTGGCCTTTTGCTGCTGACTTCCATCGCTTGTGGCCTATTAACAATGAAAAGACTGAAACATCTTAGTTTGATTAATTTAGTAATCAAGAGAAAATCAGAAAGAAAGCTGATATCAACATTGCCCAAGTTCGTTCTTTTATTCCTCTTCCCCTTCTATCTAGATATATTTCCTTTTTTTCTCGCCCTAGATTCCTGGACCTCTCGAGCAGCTTCAGTGTTCTAACCACGAAATCGCTTAGAGGTGACCAAGTCTCTTAAGAGCAAAATTGCCGACAATTACTGATGTTCGATGGACACGTGTTGCATTTGCCATGATGAGAATTAGTTTAGATGTCATTTGCACACGGTACTAAAAGCTTGTGATCGCATGTTTCTATTATGGAAACATTTACTCCTTGCTTATGTCAGTGCGTGATAAACGGCTCTCAAGATGGTTTGCAAATTCGATTATGATTGCAGTTTGTGCACGGGAAAATTGCTTGCTAAACTCTGCAACAAACAATTTTACAAGTAGCAAGTAATGTTGCTCTCTCTAAAAGCCTCTCCATCTGACAGTGCACGAAACCTTTGGTCGTCGGTTTCTGAATTGCGTTCACCGATTTGATGGGTCGGGAAGATTTACGGCCTAAAAGAAGGTATATTTGCTACTTCAAAATGGGAAGGACAAGTTCAAAGAAGAACAGAAATAAGCTAGCGGAGTTAGCGATGGCAAAGGTCATAAACAAGCCATGAACGGAAAGCAATCCGTTGCATAATAGAAGTAGAAACGCGCGCATAAACATGTAAACATCCTTTGAAGAAAATGTCGAACACCATCAATAGGCCTAACCGGTGTTCGGAACGCGCGCGGTAAACAACTTGTGTTTTCTTAAATATCCATCAGACGTTTCTTGAAAAGATATGGATAACTACCATGTCTGACGCTTGATTTTAATGAATTATTGACGCAAAGTGGTGACTCTTTTATCTGCACCCTGCCGCCGAGAACCCGACACATACAGAGAACAAAGGAAGCTATCCACACCGAAGCAAGCCCCTTACTGCCAACGAACTACGTCACGGACTAGTCCCTAATCAAGAACCGACTAATATTTACCCTAGAATGAATGTACGCGTCCGTAAAACTCTCGGCTCTGTTTCCGTGACGACTAAAACTACGAGTTTAAATGCGATGCTATTTTTTCATCCACTTTGAATGAAAGTTGAAAATGTTTACTTCGCTGGTAAAAGCAGAACAAAGTTCTTGACGGCTGGCGGGAACGATTTCTTGTGCATATTAATGTAATGATCAGAAATGCGTATGTAAGAAGCGGCTAACTTATAATTTCGATATCAATTGAAAAGCTCTTACAAGGATGCTGTACCGGGCCAGTCATATTCATTCCTTGTGACTTTTTATCTATCATCTGCAAAAGTGCTTTTGGCAAAGTGAACTTACGTTTGAATATCATCGCTAATAAATACTAGGTGTCTTTCTGCTAGGTTTGGAAAAAGATTCGAATTGGCCATCAAAATAAAGACTCTAATGAAGTAGTGATTAGAAGACAAGATATTACTTTTATAAGTAGAAAAGATGCGTGCAGAAACTTGGCAAGAACGACTTTTACTATTCTATAGCTTGGTCCGCAGCTTGTCGGTAGAAGACAACCAAACTACTTTGTATTCTGGGTCAACAAGCCGATGGATAGCACTGCTTTCCTTAAAAGGGGGCAGATTGAGGTTCGAAGACAGAAGACTCACAGTAAGGAAGTAGGTTCTTAACATTGATCCAAAACAAATGCCATAAATCAGAGGCTGGGTTTAAAATGGGTAGTTATAGTTACTTGGGAATAGTTTTCTACGAGCAGTATGTCAAACTGGATGGTTCAAACAGTCGATACCACATAGAATCTGTGAACCTTTGCCAAATTCGTTCACATCCTTGGCCTTGCCCATTTCACCTCAAGGTTACCCAGTTTATCCTGATGCCATTAGATGACTATCACATTTCTGTATATGTTGTGGAGTCCATCCATGAAAGAAGTTGATTGACAAACAGGTTGAAACTTTTTTCCAGTGAATTAAATTTCTTACCCTTTATAAAGTAACTGGACAAAATATCAGGCTGGAATAGTTGTTGTATATTGGGTACAAAAATGAATTTCAGGCCGTAGGTTTTTAATAACTGAAGGTTCTTGTGTGACGGCTTTCAGTGTAGCAGTACGCGTGCCCTCGCTTTGTGGTGACGCCCTCTAATTGACAACAGAACTAGGCAATTATCAACATAACTACTTTCAAAGTGGTCATTGTCATCATTGTTGTCAAGAGTATTGCTAAATCATTGCACCCTATTTCTATTCAGTTCGTTTCATGGCGGCTTTGTTTACCCCCAAAAGCAACTGACAAATCTGTTTTCATAGCCTCAACAACTTCACCAGTAACTTAAGCTGTTTTTGATTTACCTGCATTATTCCAAAACAAAGAACATTTTTCTCTCTTTCAAAGCTGAACAGTCTGATCAGTACATGTTCAGGATATCTATTGAAGTCACAGAACAGATAAAGAGATAAAACAGCGGAGAACAGCCACCAGTCCTATGGCAGTGCGTCCCGTGAATATCAGATTAAATTTTACATTAACTGGGGTTTGAATAACAATGTATCGTTACGTTCTGTCTTCTTGCACGCTTCATATTTAATAAGGTTTCCATGAATCCCCGAGGATGCCACTCTCTCAGAGTTTCTCTGATCGCACTAGCTTTGATAAAATAGGCCGTAGTCCCATTGGAGCAACTTGAATCTGTTTCACTTATACACTTGGTAAAGCTGGTGCACATCAGCTTCTGTCTGCAAAACATGTTCAATTTCCATCAAAGTTGGCACAAATACAGAAGAAATTACTGACAGGATTGTTGTTTTGGGACTTACGGCTACTAGGGTGTTTCTCTTTTCTCAGCCTCGTATTTATGTATATATCCCTTTTTTTTGGCCTCGTGTTACACGCACACAAACACATTGCAAGGAGGGCCTTAAGAGGAGTTTAGCATTCGAATTTGGACACACAATTACCAATTATCGACTGAACAAACAGTTATCAGAATTGCTTTATAACAAACGAATTGTCCGTTAGGTAAACCAATTACTGCGCTTGTTTAACAGCTTGTTTGTTTGCGGGGATGTTCAGTTACAACAACGAGCGACAACGAGTTACAACAACAGAAGAGGCCACAAAACGCCTCATTGCGGGAATCAATCTAAAAGTTTCAGTCGATAGGTTCGATGCGCAAAATCTTCTGCTGAAACGTTACGAAAAGAGTGCATTTGTGGATAAGCGTCATTTCGAATCCTGAGTTGCTTTAAGTAGATGCAATGCGCAAGATCGTGGCTATTACGTCAAGACTGTATTCATGGGTGGATGTGCCAGGTCACTTACGAACTATGAACAAACAGGGATACAAATTCAACAAAAGCAGCATCGATCAAAACGACTTGGTCATACTGTATCACAAAAGCAACAATAAATAAAACATGACGTACTACTGAAATACGCTAGAATTGATAGCAAAACTGACAGACGATGAACACCACAAGCAAGACAACAAACTATAGAATGAAAATAATACAGTTATCTTTTTTTGCTAGCAGTAGCAGCTAAGGGTTGCAACGAAGCACTCATATATAAATTAATGACAGGGCTCTGACAAAAAGTTTAATATAAATTGTAGTTTCGGAAATTGCAGTCCCCAAAAAAATATTAATAAAATGAAATCTAGCAAAATACGAAAGAAGTTTATATGTGAGAATATGACGATCTGAACCAAGATGTGATTTGTAATTTTTAGTAATATTAATAATGCTTCAATTAGGCGATGTACATATGCTTCAAACCCCATAAAGCATTCTGGTACCAAAATAAAAACAACCAAATCCTGCACATATAGGTTGGAGGTTGCAGCTCATGTATGAGTCTCTGATCGTCGAAGAGAATAAACAAGTCGGTTTGGATTGCCCGCGAACAGAGCCTGTCGCAATATAACCCGCATTACTTTCGAGTCTTCAAGTATCAATTCTGAAGCCTATAGCAAGGCCCAAGATTTGAGCAATATAACTTAAAAGACGGCTCTTGAATATTGTCAATTTAACATTGTTTAAAGATCAGCTAAAAACTATTAGATGCCCAAAGTTTGAAGGAAGCAGCTCACGATAACCAATCGTTGTTGAAGACGAAGCAGATGTCGATGGTTCTAGCTCACGCGAATGATTGCAGCCCGACTTTGACCAACACCGACCCACGTCACTGCGCAAACAGAAAAGAGCCTGGTTACAAGAGCACACGCGTCATCAAAATACAAAATGAACAACTGGGTGATTGCAGGGCATAAAACATTCGAATTCAAGAAAAATTGATGGCTCCACAGCTGGGAGCCAGAGGAAGTTTTGCCTGGTAATGTCATATTTGGGGAAGATTGAAATGATGGTGATAGATTAATTGAAGCTATTCTTCAGAGCAGTGAGATATGTTTCAAGGACGGGGATAAGCCATACTCTGATTGTGGGGGGGTCTAAAAAATAGGGGGTTTGGTATCTTTTTAAAAAAGCCATAAATTGGGGGGGGGTCATAATAGATTGAAATGCTTAGATTTTCCAAAACATATAGCCAAAAATGGGGTTAGGATGACTTTTTGTGTGAAATACTTAATTAGGGGGATGCTTATAAATGAAAATTTCTGAAAAATGGAGTTTACCCCTCCCCCCTCCCCCTACAATCATGAACTTGAGAGTACAGCATTACATTACATAGCATTACATTACAAGTGTCGTCCAGTCGACTCTATTTAGAAATCTTGGTGGTTTCACAGCCACAGCCAACCACAGCCTTGCCATTGGCTGGGTGTGTACTGTTTTCTCCAAGGCACTCTGACGTAAAGGGAAAAAACGAAAATCTATTTGGGGAGCTGTCGTTAGTCACAAGCACTTGCTGTGACGTCTGGGTTTAGATCATTAAACTTGCTATGACTAATGACTTAGGTAACACGAGATCGAATGATATCTTCACCAAATAACAACTTAGAAACACATCCTCAACAGGGATCATTTGTCGTTTTAAAAACCTTGCTAAAAGAACCTCCCCCAGAAGAAAAATCTCTTCATATTGCAAAGATACCTGGAATTTTCAAAATCTCTTGGATCTTCTTGACGTAATTTTTGGCGTTCTCGGGCAAATCCGAGTATTCCCTCACATCCCTGATGTTGGTTTTCCAGCCAGGCATTGTTATGTATTCAACGTTGACCTCGGCGAGAGTTTCCATGCTTGCTGTTTACGAAAAGCCATCATTCAGAATTGCGCAGAACAAAATTTAAGAGTCAGTCAGTTGATTAAGAAGAATTCCCAAATGGTACGAGTATCAGACTCGGATATAGGACAAACCTGGATATTAGACAAGCCCGAGTACTAAAAAAGCCCGGTTACCAAACACGCCCGGATATTAACCAAACAAAAGAAGAACCATAAAAATATTTAGTAGCATCTTTATGCTTACTTGTGTCGTCACATTTTCAACAGGGTCAATAACAAATGTACAATTTGTATATATAAATTGAAAGGGCATCTTTTATTAGTTTTTTTAAGAGCATCTTATCGTCCGGCACTACTCGGACTATACAATTTAAAGCCCGGCCAAAACTAGGAAATATTGTCATACAACAGCAAATGTCAAACGAAATGTTTTACGATCTTCAAACATTTGTGTGACAACTTTTTGTCTGAATTTGTCATAAGACATAGTGGCCATAAGACATATGACAATATTTCTTAGTTTGGCAGGCGCCTTTATCGAAAAGCTGGTAGAACATCCCAACGCCTTGTGCGTCAAAGTGCATGTTATGCAAACCGACCGAACCTGGGAAGGCAGCCAGCCGCTCTCCTTTATGCAAATAGCCGACACCAATCTTAATTTCAGAGAGATCATCCAACACATCCAGCTTGGTGAGAGCGATGCTGCACGGAAAATAATTGCATATTACAATTCATACGAATGTGCATTGATATCAAAACAAACCTTCAAGCAATACAAGCTATTTACAATCCTGCTGAAACGCTTTATCGAACCACCCTGCCCCCCAAAAATAATTTTGATTCAGCTCTTAATCTGTAGAAAACCACAACAACTCGTCATGATACCAATCAGTGGCGAATTACTACGTTTAAGAGCGGTGCAACAGCACATGGGATGGAGCACATGGGATGGAGCACATGGGATGGAGCACATGAGGGACCAAGATTCCGTATTACGCAGAAGCACCAAAGAGAGTCTCTTGCTCAAAATGGCCCTCTTGCATTAGTTGCCTTTCAATGGGGAAAACTTCAATAATATGTTTTCATAGATTAGCAAAAATAGCTACTGTTTTACAAACTAGAGCCAACTAACTAGAATGAACTAGCTAAAATATACAAAATTACTAACAAACTAGAATGGAGCCATCTAAACAGTCGACATTTGACATTTTTTAAGGGATGTTCCTTGCGTCATTCACTCATAATTTCAATTATTGCCAAAACCTAGAAGCCGGAACGGAAATCTTAATCAGTTGCTCCTTATTAAAAGCTGCAAATCTTATCTCCAAATTCACAGGCCACAAGCCTAAAAATAACGATAAAAAGCAAAAGAAGATAAGAGCAAAGAAAATCATAATCAATAGATAATAAAAAGGGCAAAACATCATCTAGCTGTCAGACAGGGAACCAGTTCCAGTAGAAAAAGAAGAAGAAAAGACTTAAAAGGGAGAATGTTGATACCAAGCATAGATTTTCAACTTGATAAAAGATTTGACAACTCTAATGCGCAACAAAGGTATGGCATGACTAATTATGCCGTTGATTCGGAGACGTGAACTGACTTAAATGCAAAGCCATACCTCGTAAATCCGTTCAACATGTGCGCATACTTTACGACGACAAGATCTAGCCAGCCGCATCTTCGCGGGCGACCTGTCGTTGTTCCGAATTCATGACCGGTCTTTTGCAGCTTTTCTCCGATCTCCTTCGAAGGGAAAAATGGCAGATCACCGGTAACAATACGATGTCTCCGTAGATCAGTGTTTAAACAAACAGCAAAATAGAAAGGACATCTAGATCACTTGCAAAATCAGGTTGTAGAGGGATCTAAGTGTTACTTGATGCATCAGCTGCTTAATACTGGAGGTGGATATAAGCTGTACAATATAAATTGTATCAAGCTAGGTTTCGAGAAAACAAAAACAGAGCACATCAATTAGCTGAATTTGCCGAAATTGATCTATAAAAACCGGAAAATTGATTGCAAAAAATTATTTTATATTTACTTGCTATATGGGGTGAACCATAAAAGTTACTAATCGACCTCCTGCACACTGTAGCTAAGGAGAGTAAGCTATACAGGAAATTAACAGGCATCCGGGAGTCTGATGACGGATAAGCAAATATCAAAACCGTCTTGATCTCGCACTAAGGACAAAACGGGGTTTCGTTGACTTTCACTCAAGAAACCAATGAAAACCGCATAGAGCAGCGGCTATAATCGCAGCAGCATAAAAGTATAGCCACGGCTATAATCGCAGCAACATAAAAGTATAGCCGCGGCTATAATCACATCAACATAAAAGTATAGCCACGGCTATAATCACAGCAACATAAGACTATAGCCGCGGCTATAATCGCAGCAGCATAAGACTATAGCCGCGGCTATAATCGCAGCAGCATAAGACTATAGCCGCGGCTATAATCACAGCAACATAAAACTAAAGCCGCGGCTATAAATGCTACATTTTGTGTGCATTTTACAAAACAGGCGAAATCTTGGACTCACATCAGTCAACTCAGTTGGGAGTGTTCCTGCGCCGACCCTTGTGGTGTAGGCCTTCACGACGCCAATCACTTCCTTGATTTTTGTCGCCGGTATACCAAGACCGGTAAGCGGGCCACCAACGGAACAGGTCGATGACGTCACAAACGGGTACGTTCCTTCGAAAGAGCAAATGGGCCAGCAAATTAAACCCTGTCCAAGACTATTAAGAAGCTTGGACGATTGGAAATCAGGGAAGGTTAGCGATGGTATGACGTCATTTTGACATAAGAAGGTGAATTTCATGGCAAATCATACCAAAAATACTCGGTCAGGCCAAAATTATACTCTAAAGTTAAATGCCATAAACGATGCTTCAAAATCATGCCTAGGCAATTATGTACCTACATAACAAAATTCGTTATTTCCAAAGTGGCACATTTGTACAGTTGTGTACGAAAGTTCACCAGATGCCCATTCCCTGAAATTATTGGTTACTTCTTGAAATAAAAAAACCCACTAAATCTTTTCTCGCATTCAATATTAACCTGTCGCTGCATTTGCAGGATGAAACCAAGCATTATTTACTGACGAGACCCAACTGACGATAAAAGGCAATCGAGGAATATGATTTAGACGTACAGGGATATCTACAGGGAAATCATTCAAACAAAGGTCGGTAATTTTCACAGATACAAAATGATCCATGCAAATAGCATCAAACATTTAGGGTCTAGTTTACCAACACACTCAGATAACTGGGCAAATCAAAGAAGCATTGGTAAAGGCCCGGTCCAAGCAATCCTTACCAAAATCAAGATCAAGCATGGTTGCGTTCGCCCCCTCGATCAGAATTCTTTTGTTGCTTTCCAGAGCCTCGTTCAAAGTGAGGACAGTGTCCTTAACCATTGGCCGCAGCCTATCGGCGTAATTCTAGAATATGGGGAAAATTATAATACGCATATCAACCTGAATTTATTACTCGATCATGAAATTTATTGAAAAAAGCGAGGAGTTAAATTGGGTAGTGAGCAGTGAATTGTACCTGGTAAGTTTCCAACTCCTTGTCAACGTCAACCTCTAACTCAGGAAATCTATAAAAAAATTGCCACAAATCAGGATTAATCTTTCGAGAACTATAGGTACCACTAGCGTATAGTCTTTCTTGGCCTGAACGTATATCCAATGAATAATAGCGTTTTCCACTTGATGATTCTACTTGATGATTTAACAATGAACAAAGATGGAACAACATTTTGAAATGCACAACGTAGCGTAATTCATAATTACGAATGTCGTCAAAAAGCTCTTAGCAAAACATTAAGCAGTAGGAAATTGAAAACAGAATGGTGACGGCATTTGGATCTTCATGAATAGAACGCATTCAATGCACAACTTACATGGACTTGTGGTAACGAGTAAGAGCCTTGAACCTAAAACAGAAAAGAGTGATAATGTACCTTATGTACCTAGGATCGGAAACCAGCAATGGCGAAGGGAACAGACCAATCAATTTAGTTTTTCAGAGAAAGATATCTCTAACAGCGGTTAAAAAGGTTATTCCACATGCATTGACTTATCCAACGAGGGGAGATAGAAAAGTGCCCGAGAAAAAAAGTTCCATCTAAGTGACTGTACAAAGAAATGCAAACATTTTAAAAAAAAATTCAAAAAAATTCTGCATATAGATGATTAAAAATGGAACATCTATCTTGCATACTTCTCTTTGAAAACTTCAAAATTTCCAACCAAGTCACACACTCGGATGCCATTTCTCAACGCCTAGGGATACGACAAATCACAATGTACATTATGTCATGAGTTTTAGTTGCTGTTTCAAAAAAGAAGTAAGTCAACCAACCAACCAACCAACCAACCAACCAACCAACCAACCAATCAATCATTACAATCAACCAATCAATCAATCAATCAATCAAACAAACAAATAAACAATCACAAGTAGAGGTTAAATAAAAACTAAAAAAATTACGAGCCAGCATAACAAATCAACAGCTTTGAGGCTAAAACTTCGTACAAAAACATCAAGAAACTGGATTTAAAACAGCTTCGTTCCAAGGTTCATCCGAAGATCCTACTGGGCCCCAAGCGGGTAGCGAGAGAGAAATGTGAATAATTAGATAGAATTAACTGCAAAAGGAGTCTCAGTAAGGCGACCAGGCCATAAACCCACCTTGGTAGCATATGTTGGACCTATGCCTCGTTTTGTTGTCCCAATGCTTGAAAAAAAAATTACTGCTTGAAATTTGATAAAAATGGGAAGGATTAACAGACTATTGATAAGACCTTGTTGATTATTCAGCAGTGGAGAGCTTGAGTGTGCACTTTTCACGAAGGCAAAAATGTTTTATTGTTTTTTTCAGTAAAACAAGCATCCAGGAATTAGTTGCATTTTATTTCTATCGACCATACCACTTGTTTCTTCAAATAATTTGTCGATTCTCAGAAAATCATAAGACGGTGCAGAATCCCTGGTGACTTCAAATTCACCTTGAAAAGTAGCAAATATAGACATTTACTTTATGCAAACCGATACCATATTCAAATTGAATGTGTGTGCATTAATTTTGTCCTTTTGTTATGTCTGTGCTTATTTTAAAAATTTGGGGACAGACGCTGCCTCTTAGATTACTTTCTAGGTGCTACGAGTCTGCAACACTGCAACTGAGAGCACAATGTTGTATCATAAAATTACTGCGTGACCAATGAGCTACCTGGCACGCATCTTAAACAGGTTAAATATTTGAAAAGGCAAGAACGGATCCATGATTACCAGCTTGAGTAGCACTGGAAATCTATAGTTATAGAGGACACCAAGTTATGGCTGGAGAGACCATTCAAACAAAAAGCTGTTGAATCAAAGCACAGAGTTGGTATTTTGGGTTTCAAGGCATGTAAGAAGAGATGGCTATTAACCTTTTACTCCCTCGCATTCTCTCAAGAAGGCCATCTACAGTTTGGTGCATGTCAAAAACTGAAAAAAATCACGAAAATTACCTTTATAATAAAACAATTCTAAAGTTCTCAATTAAACAATGCTACAGGTTTTATTTTATTCTCTTAAAGATAAAACTGGGATCCAGCTATAAAATCATACCAAGGTGAGCTCTGTTTGAGATCTCTATCCGCTTCTCCATATTCCGAAGACCTACAAAAAAATAATTATTTGAGGACAACCCTTAAATTAACATTTTCTCGCCTTTGAATGTTTTTCTCCTTACTAATTAGAAGCCATTAGCAGCAACAAAAATTGTTACCAAGGTAATGAATGAAAAGTAAGCAACACACTTTCTAGTTACTAACTCTAGAAAAACCAAATTTTACACAACATAAAGTCACAGTTGAGGGAGTTCAAAAACTTGGTGCCTGTCACAAAAATCAGCACCAAAGACATGGGCTTGAAAACAATGATTGTTTCTTTTCTTATTATAGAGTGTACAGCACATTTACAGAATTAACAATGTGACAATAGTTTGTCCTTAACCTAATACTGACTCAAGTTCTGAGACTTAGCAAACATATTATCAGACTTTCTACTATTGCCAGTCTACTACTGCTTTGAATCATCTTCATGCTGTTTGAAAATTTCAAGGAAAAGTTCTTGGGTAACGCAAACATTTTGAAATCAACCCCAGACAATGTATCTCTCTTGCAAGAATGATAGCTCTATTTATGGACTTGAATGGAGCTAGTTTCTCAATTTTTGGGGGCTCTGCAGACCTTAAATACTTGACTCTTTATGAATTGTTTCATGAAAATAATTAAATGTATACCTTTTGAAGAGTTTGTTTCAACTTCTTTAAAGAAAGTTGGAAGATGCAAGACAACTCCATTTCCTAGAAAAAGACATCAAGGTTAAATACAGCAAATAAAATGAACTGACGAATGAAGTGAACTTTAAAATGAGAACTCAGGTCATTTTCCTTCATTTAAGGCAAGTCACTTTCTTTCCATTTCATTTACTCAGGTTTCTTCAATGTCACCTTTCTCTTCAAACAAGTTTATCTTATCTAACCTTAAATCATGTTCTAAGAAATATTCAGATTTGCCCACTATTTTAATCAAACCTGTCTTTACCTTAATTCAAACTCACAAAGCCCAACTTATAAACTATAACATGTGTTACAATAAATAAAATGAATGATAATGTGCAAATACGATAACGTGTATAAATGTCCTGGTATCTTTAGGCATTCCATTTTATTCATGTTACTGGCATATCCATAAAAGTAACAGTAATAAGTAAACTAGACTCAAGTTACCTATGATGGCTTTGCAAGATTCATTTGTCACTCCGCTGAAATGATTAAGAAAAGAGATGTTTCAATAACTAGAATTTAAAAAAAACTCAATCAATTAAAAATAAAATTCATTTTTGTCAGCAAAAAACATCTTTCATCTTTTTCTCAAATTCATCTTGACCACTGCAAAAGCCAAACACAATTTCAATTTCACCTATATCATAACATATAAGAGTTATAGAAAACTAATATATAGGAAACTAAGAAAAATGCTAGCATCTTCAATGTCACATCTTAATAAAACTACATCACAAATAGTTAATATGGCTTAGTGAAAGGTCTAAATGGCATAGTATGATTGACACTGACAAAGCTAATAAGCACTTTATGCACTGTCTTGTTTATTGCATTTATTTATAATTTATATTTATGTATGGGTCATTCCATGTCAGAATGAAACAGCCACATAACCCACTACCTCAGATTTTGATGATTTTTTGTACAAATGTTGACAACTATGACATTAGCATATATATTAAATGTGTGCGAATTTCTATAACATAATTTCCAGAATTCCAATTAATATATATTCAATAAAACCAAATCAAAAGAGATTCCTAAATTATTCTACAACCTACCAAATCAAAGTTTTTCTTTCTAAAAATACCTTGGGATTAGGTGAAAGAAATATGATGTTTGGCCAACAACAACAGTGTGTCCAGCATTACTACCACCCTGAAACAAAATTTATCAACTTTCAGAGAAACATTATTTGTAAACATAGTAAAAAGAGAACAAGTTTTCAAGTTTATATGAATATATAACTGCTTTATTCGTCAAATTTAGCATTAGCTTTTTCTTGATAACTGCAAATGAGCAGGGCAAAATAATGGCTTTCCTTATAACAAGGTATACATTGCATGCAGAGGACTTCTTGAATGTGATTTCAATCTCCATGCAAAAAAGCAGAAGGTGAAAACATCAAAACAATTAACAAAGTCTTGTAATGAGCTAATGGCACAAACACACAGAGCTAATACAGAAAAAACCTAGTGACTAGCTAATGAAACAAATATTTCAGTGGCTAGCTTTGTCACCCTAAATTCAGTGGAGCAGAATTCAGAATAGGGTCACTATATCAAAAAAGAAGTGCTAACCTGCCATTAGAGTAGGCTTTCAGATTACTTGAACCATGCAAGTCTTGGTGGCAAAAAGCATTGCTAAGAAATTATTCAACTACAATAACTATTTATATAAGCCTATTCAAGAAAGCCATTTTAAATTGTATCAAACAAAACAAGTAATGTCAGAAGCTTTGCCACTAAAAATAAAAGTAGGTTTTTATTTCTATCAGCCAGTAAATCAAGTTGCAAGATAGTATACAAGAGACTTGACTTCAAAAGACTGAAAACTGAAGGCAGAATGCACTTGGCATATATATATATAGCCTATGTTTGTGCATAAAAGTGCCCTAATTATTATTCAAACACTGTTCCCCGTACATTTAATGACAGAAGCTATCTTTGAATAAAAACTATGGCTACAGATAAATGGATTGATGATGAGATGCTCATTTGATTGGTAACACATTTCACGGTCGCATGATTCATGGCCTGACATACAACAGACAGACGTCATAGGAAGATCCGTCAATTCAATAAAACTAGAAATTGCTCCTACACTTCCAGCTCTGAAACATTCTGCATATTAGCAAAACCTGCGTGCAGAAAATTGTGTGACTCTAAATCTTGAGTCGTCAGCCTATTTGTCACAATTATTGGCGCTATTGCACTTTCGCACCTCTCAGCAACCATACATCATATATATTATTACTATATACCAATCGATAGCTCTTGATTAGGCAATCAATATGGTATATAGTTTGAAACAATTTACCGCAACGGGGGGCTGTATCCAATTAAAAATCTTCTTACGTTTCCCAGTTCCGCGGCTCCCCGTCCCCGAGACAACAACAACACCGTCCTCGGCAATATGACACATCACTGAGTGGTGTCGTCGGCCTTTCTTCGGAATGTGCCGTTCCAGGGGGGATGCCTTCCGCATCGTTGCTTCGAAACTCGATCATTTGCTGTTAATTTTCCTATGGATTGCAGGGCGGCCGGAGCCAGGGGGCCGTTTTCGAAAAGAAATTGTGTGGACTTGCTTATGCTTAAAAGATTTCTAAGATATTTCTGGTCGAAGCGGCTCTTCATTGCTAGACATAAGGCATCGATTGCTTCATAGAAATTCATATGGAAACTATTTATTTCACCGTTGCTGGTCGTTTTATTTTGAAAATTTAGCTTACAACACTGGATTCTCATCGCCGTTTTGCTTTGTTCCTGACTTTTATCTAGGGGTGGACTTACCGGGGGCGTAGGGGGTGCGACACCCCCCAATATTTTTGTTCTCTCCGGTAAATTTTGTTTTGATTCGGTAAAAAGCTTATTTGGTAGTCAGTAGTGATGAAATGATGCCAGTTTCTTCCATATTTATCCTCTTGTCCAGTCAATTCTAGTCTTTCTTTCAATATAATAAACTACTTGAAATCGAAGATGACAACAGTCAGACAAGTGTGGGGATGGCTTAGCCAAGCTGGTCATTCAGTGCACCAAAGAGCTAAATTTACCAACAAGTGACCTGTTATGACCACTGCATCCATGTCTAGTGCCTATAGAGGTGCTCAAGCAAAGCTTTCTGAAAGTCTGCAAAGGAATGTTCTATTTCTGAACGTAAGCTTCAAAAAGCCTGTCGCAAACATTTGGTCATGCCATGAACGTTTAATTCATCTGCTTGAAGAAATGCTATCGTGATGCACGCCTTAGCGTGAATTATCTTTTTGAAAAATCGAAGTCATTTGAATTAACATCAAGTTTAACTTTGTTCAAGAATATCATGCTTGCATTGGAACAAGAGGTGATGAAAGTGCAAGAGACCGAATTTGACCTAGTGAATGGTATTGACTTAATAAGGCAAAATAGTGAGATACTCAAAAGCATTCGAAGAGATGAGAAACAATTGATGGAGTTATAGATATAGCCCTTGCTCATTGTCATAGATATGGAAAAACTCAAAAAGCAGAGTATGCAAAGCGATACAGGCCAGGGTTCCAGCAAGGTTTGATGAGAATTACAATGCCTGCCAAAATTGTTGGCACACTTACGACGACAATTCTTTGACTCGCGTTCACTCATCCCCCCCCCCCCCTTCGAACAATGTTGTGTTGCTGCTAAACGAAGCGTCAATTTTACACCAAACTTTTCCCCCAGATTGACTAGATGCTATACTTTGTTACCAACATCGTTTTAGGAGGGAGGAAGGGGATTAACAGCTTGTGGCGTGTCAAAGAAATGAAAAATGCAAAAACCAGAGAAAATACTGAGGTGTTCCAAGGACTTTTGGCAGGCATTGTAGGTATTGCAATTTTCCACTCTCCCAAGATCATTACCGTGAGTCATTGACAGGCTCACAAGAGAGTACAGAGAAATCGAGAAAGCATTGAATGAGTCCTTTGGTCATCTCAGATGCCTCCATCCGAAACTGCTTCATAAAGCTACAAAAATGACTGCATTCTCCTCTGTCAAATGTTTCCCGACGATCTCAAAGATGCTCACCTTCTTTTTCTTGACATCAGAGACATGAGAAATGATATAATGAAGACAAAGCCAAAGACAGTCTGCGAAGCCTCAAAGGTATTGGAACTGGAACTCAAGCAAAATTGATTCTGTTTTTGTATAATTGAATATTGTAACTATTTGCAGCTGAAAGTTTATGCTACAGAAAGAAATTAAAGTTTATGTAAAAATTAAAGTTATCCAGAGAAATTCAAAAATGGGCGTTTCTATTATTTAGGCACCTGAAGATACTAAAACCTGATCATAACTTACACCAACCCCCCCCCCCCCCAATTGTAACAGGGGTTAGACTTCCTCTAAAACCCTTGTCACTTCGAGTAATCAACTAATTGAGAGTGAAGACAAAAAGCGAGCGACTCGTGTTGAGGTTAATCGCTGACTGAATTACTATGCAATAGGCTAAGTGTTATATACAAACGAAATCGAGGTTAGCATAATAATTATGTATGTTAATTAATGGCATATGATCCTATTACACAATCGTTGCCTCTTAAATCCGCCCCTGCTTTTATCGAATTCTAGAAGTTAACTAGGGTAACTTTTCCGTATTGCATAAGTGACATGCTCGACTACAGCGCTGGATTGGAATTTCGTGCAGTCTGTTGATAGGGGCTGCATCTCTGTTTCACCTTAGGGCCCCAGATACCTCTGTTATGACACTGAGCCAATTCTGCAATAATTTCCTACATTTCGGACAGCATTGTTGCAGATGAGTTCATAACAAACATGGTGTCCGACGCAGGTTGGAAAGTGGAGGGGCCAAGGAAGATTTTAACAATCAGAACAAAAGATATTTAGAAAAGCTCTCGTTCCCCTAACCTAAGCGCTGAGCCGACTAAACAACTGCATGATTCTTTCGATACACAAAGAAAAGACTGATGAGATAAACCTAATCAACGTTGGAAATTGATTTTGCTATGGCAATGAGAAACATACCCATACCTTTGGCCGATTGCGGAAAGTATGCGAAAACTAGTTCCGTTTTATTTTAGCAATTGACACAAACGAAAAAACTGTGTAGCATTTGAAAGTTATTTCATGGACGCAAAAAATTCATGTGTTTCAAGTGATGCAGGGATGGGAAGGCGTTATAACAAAGGGGGATTAAATTGCTTAAATTTTTAAAAAGAAGAAAACTAAAATCACTTTGGAAGTGGGCTTGAGATAAACATGAGACGGACAATTTGAAAAAGACATGATGTCCTTGCTGAACTATTTCGAAAGAAAACCCAATAGCCCTGTAGATTCGTTATCTAAAACAAAAGTGAAATAAATCATCGTGGTTTAACTGACCGATAAAGTGAAGAAGTTATAAAACAGCTCAAGCCCAACAGTGAACAAAATAGAAGGAAACGAAAAAATACTGCAGCACAGCACAGCAACGAGCAGAAATAGGCCAATATGCCGCTCTAAATGGTAACAAAGCAGCAATTGTGAAGTTTTTTACAAAGTTTCCCAACATTAAAAGGCAAAATGTGATTTAGAAAATCATACTTAGAATGCCAGAAGAAGAAGAATAGTAGTGAAGTTATAGTTATTGAAATAAAAAAGCTGACCATCCAACGTTGCTGCCAAATGATCTGATGAAAAAACTGTTTCAGCTTTGCGTTTGGTGCCCCTGTGTCAGCCTCTGTGACTAATATAGTTCTAGTGTAGCGAAAGGTAAGTTCTTGCAAATGATCGTTCACTGCTTCGCGAGGATAGGGGTACACCTCGTTAAATGCAGATTGAGCACGTCAAATTCCCTACAGAATGATGTCATTGGTCGCGCAATGTCTGGTAGGGTGGCAACAACGGCAAGAAAAAAAAGCTCGAATTCCAGCAAAGAATGAAAATTTTGCAAGCGAGATACCAGGTACCGGATGAATTGGTACAAAATTTTGACCAGACGCCTTTGTCGTATATTTGTGCTTCAAATCATACACTCCATGAAAAAGGCGCTTCCAGTGTACCATTGGTTGGGAAGGGCAAGAAACAACAGAAGTCCGGGACCTTCTTGCCCATGCAATTAATCTACGAAAGCAAAGCTGACAGATGCCTGCCAAAAGATTTTACTTTTCCTGGTGAATTTGAAAATATTCTCGCCGAAGTTTGCATTTAGGCGGTGTGCCCAGCGTAGAACGTTTTTTCGGCGGCTTTACCCCTTCTAGTAAAATTGTTCCAATTTTGCCTACACTCTTTTACAATAACATCGTTTATGATATCAAGGTACAGAATCATCCATTTTTGAGAATATTATAAGAAATATTGCTCAGCACGCATATTTGTGTCTCGTTTTTGGTAGAAGTTTTTTTTTGCTATTGTAATGACAAAGCATTTCATGTGTAGAAACCAGTTGCTCAACCTCTATGGACGATCCGAGCCATAGTTGTCCTATTTAACGTGCAGAGAACACGGAGCCAGACCGGGAGGGAGAGAGACGACATAGGTTCAACCCACTTCTCGGGTGGTGAGCCCAGTTCTAAACCAGGGGTGAGCCCAAGTTGGGTCGCTTTACACGGCAAAAACGAAACTTGGGTTGGGGTCAACGTGGCTTCAACCTAGATTAAAAAATGTCTTGTAAATAGCGTAGCAGATTTAGCTTGAGATCTTAAGGTTCTGTTTCGTAATCGTTGTTGATCGCATTGTGACATGGTCTGTTGCAAGGTGATTCATGTTCTGTTCAGGTGATTCAACTTCCAAGCGATTTATCATGGATTGCACTTTTACCTTCAGCATTATGGGTTCGTTTGCTAACTATTTGGCTATTTGATCGGCAATTTTTAAAAGTACCTCCTCACAACCGTTTAAACAATTTTCTGACGGTTAATGTAATTAAAAATCCACAATTTTTGATTTAAATTGAAGGTCGTTCAAAACCCTATCCCCAACCAAAATGTAAAACTTATAAAACGTAATATTTAAAACGTAAAACGTGTAAAACGTAATATTTTTCTCCCTGCGACTGTAAGCATGTGTCACCAGTTGTTTATAGATAACAGGAGAAGCTACATTATGATTGTTTAAGCAATTTGACTGCCATTACAAAGTCGATTTCTGTTTTGGTGACTGAAATATTTTACTTATCCATGAACGTCTAAAGCCCCGGTCAAACGCATCCACAATTCACCCAACATTTCATTTTCTAGGCATGCGAAAATTACCAACCTGCTTGTTATTTTCGACCCTGTTTGTTGTTACCTCTGTTAAAGGGGCAACGAAATTCAAAGTGTAGTTGACGGTGCCATGGGCATACCCCAACTGTGGCATTTATACTACTATAACAATAATCATGGACAATTTTTTGTGAAAATAATTTAGATACTTGCAAATAAAACAATACTTTAACGGATGGATTAGCTAGCAGCCTAGTAACCTGTGAAAACCATGGTGGGTCGTCCTATGCTGCTAAACTTGATTCCTAGCCCCAACCCCCCCCCCCCCCCTCCCCCCTGGTTCAATTTCGTAGGCCGCCATTCTGTTTACATATACACCCAAAAAGAGAAAGGGAAATACACTCCAAATAAAAATAGCGACGAGCCTTTATAGATGATAAAAACTGGCATCTTTGCAATTTTTTGTCGGTGCATGCTTTCCAGGTACGTACCTGTGGTTTGTGATTAGAGATGAGGGGTGGGCCCATATCATTTTCTCCCGGCCAAAGCGCCCCTGTAACGAAGAATCGACGTTGATGCAATAATGCATACAACATTATTATAAACGTCTAAAATTTGAACCCAGAATATGAAACACTTTTTTGCCTCCATAAAATTACTTTCAAAAACTTCACAGTTTTTTCGTCTTTCCGCAATCGGCCAAAGGTATGGGTATGTTTCTCATTGCCATAGCAAAATTAGTTTCCAACGTTGATTAGGTTTATCTCATCAGTCTTTTCTTTGTGTATCGAAAGAATCATGCAGTTGTTTAGTCGTCATTGATGAACGAACAAAGTTTTTAACCCTCCTTTGATCTGATGTTGACCATTCACTCTTGCTAAAGACATACTTAGAACATTTTACTCGCAAAACAGACAGCCTCATTGACAGTTAGTTGTTCATGACAAGAGCTTGGCCTTCTTGCATTATGACTATCTAAAAATGTATGGAAAGCTCAATGAATATTTCGCCAACAACGCCTAGATTTAGTTTATTTTACTTAGCTACCACAATATCTGGCGTAGCAAGTCCACACAATTTCTTTTCGAAAACGGCCCCCTGGCTCCGGCCGCCCTGCAATCCATAGGAAAATTAACAGCAAATGATCGAGTTTCGAAGCAACGATGCGGAAGGCATCCCCCCTGGAACGGCACATTCCGAAGAAAGGCCGACGACACCACTCAGTGATGTGTCATATTGCCGAGGACGGTGTTGTTGTTGTCTCGGGGACGGGGAGCCGCGGAACTGGGAAACGTAAGAAGATTTTTAATTGGATACAGCCCCCCGTTGCGGTAAATTGTTTCAAACTATATACCATATTGATTGCCTAATCAAGAGCTATCGATTGGTATATAGTAATAATATATATGATGTATGGTTGCTGAGAGGTGCGAAAGTGCAATAGCGCCCAATTATTTGGCTAGGTACATGTAGGATTTACGAAATGGCCTAGCCAAGTCAATGAGGCCGCGTTACCTGTCCTCGACAAACCAAGTCAGCATCTTCGGCCAACAGGTCAACAATCTTCCCTTTTCCTTCATCTCCCCATTGTGCACCGATTATTATTTTTGTATCACTATCGCTTGGTGAATTATTTTTGGGAAACATGCCTGAGGTGTGTTCGCGCTACGAACCTTTTCGCGCTCTTGTGCACGTGTCCCCTGCCGACTTCAAGTTGTGGCTTTTCAAGGGTGGCCAACTTCAGACAAACGACGAGGAAAATCCACAAAGAAGACAATTGATTTTCATGTCATGCATTAAGTATTTCGCAACATTTCACGGTATTTCACTTGTATAAAGAATAAATGCGAAAGCTTATTTATTCAGGGTAAAGTTGATACAGGGATGTGATATAAACAAACAAGATAAGGAGGGTCATGACAAAAACGCTCTTAGAAGTTTTGACCAATATGCCTTGTGTAGTGAGCCGCGAACTATAATTTTATTTTAAAAACACAATTCATAAATTTTCATCATTTGTAAAATATCTTTTACTGTTGGCACCGAATTGTTTTCGACCACTTTTATAAATACGTTTTAAAGAAATGATTAAGCCTGTTATCAAGTAGCCACGTGCGTGCGGTGAATAGTATGCTTCGGACTCAAGTTAGAACAGTCACGTGCAAAACAATTTAGAGTAAAATTTCGGAAAGTGCATGGCGCTATTGAAAAATATTAAGAATGAATAAATTATAAGAGACATGAGCTTGGAAAAATTCAGAAACCCGAAACATTTCAATTTTTCGATTGATTTCCTTCTTTTTCTTAAGACGAACATAGTTGTGCATCAACGAGATAAAATAAGAGAACCAGTTCATTAAAATGTGTGCCAAATTGTCTGCAAATTACCTTTGAGAACAGGAGGGAGTTCATAGATCTCACTGTTTATATAAGAAGGACAGTTTTCGAACCCTCCAGAATTCTGCAAACAAATGCCACTTACTTTAAAACGAATGGTATAAAAGCAGGTCCGTCAGGAGTGGGGGTTTGGGGGCTGGAGGTTTCTAGAGCCCTCCCAATAATGGTTAAACTGCAGTATGTTTCCTTTAACACGGTGTACTGAGTGAGAAGGACTACAATGGGCAATCCCGCCCTACCCCTCGTTATGAATTCTGTTCCGACGGCACTGAAAATCAAACAAATATTTGGAAGCAATCCACATAAAACAATAAAAATAGTCCACCCCTTTCAATGAAAAATATTCTGAAAAGAGACAAGATGACGCCAATGGTATTTTATAAAAATGATGCTCTTTGCTGTCGTCTGTGATGATTACTAGCGAATATGACCCCATTTCCTGTTCAGGGGAGTCATGCACCCTATAGTGAACTAGTTGATGTTGATTGCATCGTTGCTAGAAAGAGACATTTTTGGGTTAGGTTTTTGATTAAAATCACCACTCAAACTCAAGGTCAAACGCTACACTCAAAATATTGGAAGAGATCACCGAATGCTTGAAAAATGTCTCAAAGGGCAGTTCTAGTCGAAAACTCCCTAGGGTAGAATCGTATCAGTTCTTCTGAAGGTTCACGCAAAATTTAACGATAAAAAATTGAGAATGTGATTTTAACAGATTTGTCAAATGATTTTCACCTTATGGTGGAATCATTGGTGGACTGACCCCCTCCAAATATTGAAAAAGTGCTCCTTGGTGCAGACAGGAGACTTTCTTTTTGATGCGCTATTTCAAGGTCTTTTGTAACAAACAATTCATTAGTGCAATACATGCAATATTAGTAAATGTCGATCGATTATAAAACAGTGTGTTCTTGACCACACCCATTTTCTGGCCTTACCCACCAAGGCCCTCTTTAGATCATTATTCTCATTTTTGCTACTGTCGGATCGAACAACTTGATCCTAAAATCTTGATCTTGATCCTTGGGTACTAAAATTTCCGTCACCAGTTTCAACTAGAGGTCGTCCTAAGCCTTCGGCATTCACACGTTGGTCTTGGCAACGCAAAAAGAGAGGCCCGCGAAAAGGTACTACCTCGTATTGAATTCAGGCTTGAGGAGATAGAAGGGGGGATGGACGAAAGGGTGAGTTATCTGTCTCCCCACGTCTTCTGTTTGTTATGTGACATACCAAATAATTCTGATCGGAGGACATGGATAACAAAACAGTGCTGCGGCTGCAGTTTCAATATAACCGATTTTTGCACCCACATATATAGAGATGGCGGTGAGAGTCTACAATTAAGACTTGATGCCCTACTAAAACTACATCTATCTTAGTGGGCATCTTTACCTTTCTTACACTCAGTTCACATCAGATGAAACTGAAAAAGAACCAAATTATATTTTATGTGATTGTATTTAATAATGCCATGATTTCCTGTCGATGGGTAATACGTTAAATCGCTGACTAGCTATTCCTGCAGTAGTGCAAAACGAGGATGGTTGGAGATGTTTTGAAAAGTCATGGGGTTGTTGCTGGGAGCGTATCGAAAACTTTTATGAATAATAATTAATTTGTATGTCTTTGAAAATTGGCACTCTCCGTTTGCTGCAATTGCAGGAATCCAATCAGCATCCAATACCCTTTTCTATAGTAAACTTTTAAAACCTGCTTACATTCATTTATGCAATTTACTAGTGTGGTTATGTCAGAATTGGAAATGTAAGAAAAACATGTTTAATCTCTCTAGCCTGACAATAGCCCTTTTCTTTTAGATACCAAGACAAGCACCACAAAGCAACTCTATGTGTGCAATATGAGACATCTTTTGCAGTCAGCTGAGAGGAGAAACTTTCTTGGTGAGCAATGGTGCAACAAGAAAAAACTTGGTGCTTTGGTTTCATCATTAAAATGGACTGGTTCCTCATCTGTCATTGTCAACTGCTTGCTTGACTCTAGCAGCTTTGCCATGCTGTCATTGCTCAAACTGACTGTTATTACTGAGAGAGCTTTGGGTGATGTGTTCAGCTCAGTTGCAATCAAGAAATGCCCATCTTTGCTACGAGACTTGTTGAATACAAATTGCCTGTTAGAGGTTTTTGGTAAAGCACCAATTGCTGTTTTGCAGACAATCATGGGATCACCTGTTAGTTTAAATTTGAGAAATGTTTTATGGCATGGCTTCCCAATGTTGGGGGAGATTCAGGAAAAGTGAGTTTGAAAAAGTTGCTTTTTTATTCATATTGCTTATAACATTCAATGATAAAAGCAAACATAATCACTTAGAAATGTTATTGGCTCAAGATGAAAAACAGGGATTCTTTTTATTAAAAACAAAATGTAACTTATGCTAATAGCAATAACTTAAGGCTGAAGCTATGCTTTGTCTCTATCTATGCATTTTCTGAAGGCTAAGCATATGATGTGACAAAACATAAGCTTCTGTTGGTTTTTATTGTGGTGTTGCTGCCATATGCTATGTTATTAATTGCTGTTATTGTGAGTTTTATTAGGTAGACAATCACAATAAACAAGACAAACTGATTATTAGAAAGGACACCTTTTCTACTAGAGATTCCATTCTACCTTAGATTCCTGTGAATGGTGAATACTTTTCTATTTTAGGTTCTGTTACATCTTGGTTGAGCTTATTGCTTCTTTGGGGGAAATCTTGAAGAAGAATAAATTTATAAACATAGGAAACAGAAAAAAGTTGAAGATGCCAAATATGACCTTAGTTTGGAAAACGTTTCCAGTAATAAAAAATGAGAAGGATCTTATCCTGAAGGTATTCAAGTCCACCTCATTTATTCCACCAGGAATGCTCCCGGCATGGAAAATGTCTCTTGAGTTGTTTTTCTCGGAGAGGTAAATCAGCTTTAATTCATGTTATTCTTAAATTTTGTAATAAAAAGGAATATATTATTTTTGGACCTACAAAAGAAAAATCAAAGGACAAAACATTTTGTTAGCATTCATTTTCAAGTTTGAATGAGTGAAGATACTAAAATTTTCAAGTTTGCATTTGATAGCATTCATCTTCATATTGAAAGTTTTTGCCATTCACTGGAGCACATTAAATGGTAACTTCTTTTGTAAACTACCATCAAAACTTTTGACAGATATTCAGATGCAGTTATTCTGTTCCTCCCTCAACTGGAACATGCTTTGCGATGTTTGTTTGTTGTTGTCAATGATTGTCCCGGAAGACTTCTAACTGCTGAATCAGATGTCTTATTCACCACTTTTGATGAAGTATGATATAATTTTTTTTCTACATCAAGGTTCTTGATCTTTATAGCATTGGGAGACACAAACAGATTTAGCAAAGGGTGTTTTGAAAGTAATTTTAAAACCATGTTAAGACTAAGACAAAATATCAAAACAGACTACTTAGGAAAGGATATCAAGTTACATTTTTTGTAGTTTGATTACATGATAGTTCTTTCACTGCATGTGTACACCAATATTAAAGCTTGATTGTTTCAGGGGTGCATAATACCTTATCTTGGTTTGTTACAATAAGCATGTTTCATGATTGGAGTTTGAAATATGGGTCAAAGCATTCAGTGTTTAAATGTATGACATTGTGTTCTCTGGTGTTTTGAAAATGATGGAACCTCATGTAAAGGTTCTCTAACACCCTTAGTGTCTTGTCTTTTAAGGCCTTCTATCATAAAATTTTTATTTTCAATCCTGGTAAAAGTATTTTAACATAGAGGAAAGCCTTTGTTGGTACATTGCCACAACTAATGGCCAGAAACAAAGTTGGAAGCATTTTGTTTTCTTTCATTTTAGATACTTGCAGAAAATGTTGGCAAGGAGGAAAGGAACAAACTCCTTAAAGAAATTGGACCAAACTTGACTGAAATGCTTTTTGATCTCCTATTCTTCCCAGAAGGCCCTAGACTAAGGGATCATTTAAGTCATGGAGAATATGACTTTGCTGTCATTGGCAGGGCTGTTGCAAACTATTTAATATGCATTGGACTATGCTTCTGTTTAAAGTACTTGTTGCCTTGGAGGCAGGGGCTGAAAATCAGAAGCCAGTTCCTCTGCAGCTTATGTTTTGTTATGGATGGTTACAGATCAGTTTTTCACCCTATATCTTTACTAAACAGGGAAATAATTTCGGCTTTAGACAATGTTGAAATTGTTGATAAAATTATCAAAAGAATGAATATCCAACTGAACAGTGACAAATATAACACAATTCGTACAGAAGTCATTAACACTGCGAATCTTTACATGTCTTCGCCTTTTGTTAGAGGCATTTTTGAGAAAGATTGTGAAATAAGCTTTGAAAACGATATAGTTCAGAGGTATATAGGAAAAATAATTAATAAGCATAGAGAAATCTTGCATCTGCCAAAAAAGGAGCTGGAAATTATTGGATTGCTGAGACAAGTTACCAAACATTGTACCAATGCTATCAATCAAGTAGGTTTTACACTCCTTTAAATGTACCATTTATTCAAAACTAAGAGTTTAATTGCGATTTTCAGAGCTTGTTAATATTGTCATTTAAATATTTTAAATTTGAAAGTGCCTGTAATGAATAGCTATAACAAGCTATAATGCTTGATAGACTTTCCTGTTTATATTTTTGTGCATTAAATATTTCTCCACTGGCATCTCACACTCAAATATTTTGTCATTAAGATGTAATCTCTGTTTAATATATCAAGGTCATCATATTTACAAACCAGAAAGCCAAGCAACTGGAAAACAGGACACTGCGATCAAGAGCGCGGGAAAATTTTACAGCACTGGTTTCTGTGTTTCCAGTTCTGCTGTCATTCTGGCTGACAATGCTGCTCATAATTTCAGTTGAAAGTTTGATTTCAGCAAGACATAAATTAGATAACAACTGGGAAGCACAAATAAGGTATGTCAGTCAAAAAAGCACTAAAGGCATTATTGTAAATATCGAATTTGATTTCATTTATAGAATTAGGTTTATACGCATGTTTATACAGATTGATCAATAGCTGCATCACATGCAGCATCAAACAATTGAAAAATTTACCAGGAAATGAAACCTAACAAGGTTATATTTTTAGGACAATGGTACCGATATGTTTATAGTCAAATGTCTATTGCTTTAAATTTGATTAGGTTCTGGTTGCTTGCTCTTTTAATTTATCCTACCAATTCCCAACTCATCACAATTTGTCCCACTGTTAAAATTCAATGTCTATTTCAATAATCGGGATCCAATTAGGCTATAACTCTAGTCCAGTTAGAATCTCAATTAGTTTACTGTTTGCTGATTGTCATAGGCACTGCAACACACTTTCATATGATATAAAATGGACTAGTTTAAAGTTTGTACTTTGAATCTCACATTTAATGGGAGGTAATTACTTGACTGTCTCTCTTTTTACCCGTCCTAGATATTTGAAGAAATGCCTAAAGTATGCAGAGAATGTATCATCATTGTGCAGCCCATCCAACAACAAGTGGCTTGAGTGTCTGAAGGTGGTGTCACGATTTTTAGAGCTTACCAAAGGTAGAGTAAAAAACGATCAAAAGGTAGTTTAGTGCACCAATTTAACAACCAATGATTCAACTTACAAGCAACTCATATTTGTAACTTTGATAAAATAACAAGCTCAGAAATAGTCAGCTCCATTAATAAGAAACATAATTTTTTGCAAAACAGGTTTTATTAGTGTATTTTAATTGTTATCTTCCAATTAAGTGTTAGGAGAGGGAAACTTGACAAAATTATGCTTTTATTATTTATTGGTAATGTTCACTTCTTGATGTATATGAGTATGGTAATAAAAATTATTTTATATTTTTTAATTCTACTTCTCTTCTACTTTTTGTGACTAAACAGAATTTTAGATGTATCTTGACCATACTGATAAACCTGGTACATTCTGAAGCAGTCAACAACAGTTTGCAGAAGTTTTCATACCTTTTACTTTTGCCATATGTCAGCTTGGAAAGTAACCTGTCCTTCTCTTCAACTGCACTGTATTTTTCTAAAGATGTCATCAGACTATAATAAAGCAAATAAAAACGTAAATTTTCATTTATTATACTTTTGAGTGAATAATAAGTTTAGTAAGAGAAAGAAGATGAGTCCATGCCTCTTTTAGTCTCACGTCTACATGAAAAAGAAACTGCTTAAGATGGCTCAGCAAAAAGAGAACAATTAACAGGGCCGTTTTGTCGACGGCATTTGAAACTATTGCTCCTGCCACTGCCTTGTCAAGAACACCAGGCATGCAATGTCAAACGGAGACCTGGAACAGCCAGTAACCCGGTTCCACAAGACGCCCAAACCATTTTTAAATCATTTATCATTCATCTAAAGACACTATTTCGTTTGGTATTTTAGTTTTTCAAGTCTTCCTTCTTTTCGACAGAAGTTTCAAGTCGAGCACTTTTCTCTTTGTAAATCTGAGACAGCTGGTGCTTCCTTAGAGGCATAGCTCATAATCTAAAATACTTTGCATCAACTCAAGTGGCAAAAATATGATCTTTGAAAAACTGGTAAAATAAGTATTTTAGGAACCTTGAAACTTATCGTGTGCCACCCAAAGGAAGTCTCCAAGTTGCAATTTTCGAAAATCCATCTTGACATCTAAAAGAAGCATGGAAAATTCAAAATTTGAACTCATAAGGAAAACTAATTTTCCTGATAAATGAACACAGGTGAATACGTAAAACAGGGCCCTGAAATTTCTATTCAGAAAAAATAAATAAAAAGGCGAATCAGGGAGATGAGCTTGTGATTCTAAATGGCCATTATATAACACTATTGATATCACGGTCAGTGATGTCAACGTAAAGAAGTCTGTCCGATTACAGAGCTAGTTGCAAGCAACAGATCAAAAAGTTGCATCAAGGCACTTTGCCAGTGACAAAGTGGGACACATAAGTTAATGAAACCAAAGCATAAACACAGGTCGAGAGTCACTCAAAGGGAGGCGATCAAGCTAACAATGACAGGAAGTGACAAGAAGGGGACCACTTGATGGAATTCCCAACAATCTTATGAGCATCTTAAAAATCTGCAATTACAAGACTGTTGCGGGAATTATTGAAGTTGAGAAATATTACGAGTTTTAGATCTAATTCTGGGCTTCCAAGCAGTTTCAATCCCCTGAAAAGCAGCACAGCAACTGGTTTTGTGTCAATTTCCCGTTTGTGAAGAAATGAGACTGGTTAAACATGTGCAAGTGTTAATAAGGTTAAAAGGGTAGGTAGAAAGGGTAGACATTGAGTAGCTATTTAAGGACATATAGAAATAGCTACTTAAAGGTAGATATTAAGAAGCTACTTAAGGACGTATAGAAACAGCTACTTAAGGGTAGATATTAAGTAGCTCCTGAAAGACGTATAGAAATAACAACTTAAGGGTAGATATAGAGTAGCTACTTAAGGACGTATAGAAATAGCTACTAAAGGGTAGATATAGAGTAGCTACTTAAGGACCTATATAAATAGCTACTTAAGGGTAGATATTAAGTAGCTACTAAAGGACGTATATAAATAGCTACTTAAGGGTAGATATTAAGTAGCTACTTCAGGACGTATAGATATAGCTACTTAAGGGTAGATATTAAGTAGCTACTTAAGGACGTATATAAATAGCTACTTAAGGGTAGATATTAAGTAGCTACTTCAGGACGTATAGATATAGCTACTTAAGGGTGGATATTAAGTAGCTACTAAAGGACGTATATAAATAGCTACTTAAGGGTAGATATTAAGTAGCTACTTCAGGACGTATAGATATAGCTACTTAAGGGTAGATATTAAGTAGCTACTTAAGAATGTATAGATATAGCTACTGAAGGGGGGATAAAGAGTAGCTACTTAAGGACGTATATAAATAGCTACTTAGTGTAGATATTAAGTAGCTACTTAAGGACGTATATATATAGCTACTTAAGGGTAGATATAGAGTAGCTTCTTCAGGACGTATAGATATAGCTACTTAAGGGTAGATATTAAGTAGCTACTTAAGAATGTATAGATATAGCTACTGAAGGGGAGATATAGAGTAGCTACTTAAGGACGTATATAAATAGCTACTTAAGGGTAGATATTAAGTAGCTACTTAAGGACGCATATAAATAGCTACTTAAGGGTAGATAGCTAGTAGCTACTTAAGGACGCATATAAATAGCTACTTCAGGGTAGATAGCTAGTAGCTACTTAAGGACAAATAGATATAGCTACTTGAGGGTAGATATTAAGTAGCTACTCAAGGACATATAGAAATAGCTACTTAAGGGTAGATATTATGTAGCTACTTAAAGATGTATAGATATAGCTACTAAAGGGTAGATATAGAGTAGCTACTTAAGGACGTATATAAATAGCTATTTAAGGGTAGATATTAAGTAGCTACTTAAGAACGTATATAACTAGCTACTTAAGGGTAGATATTAAGTAGCTACCTTAAGCAGCTACTTCGTACCTGTACCTTAAGCAGCTACTTCGTACCTGTACCTTAAGCAGCTACTTCGTACCTGTACCTTAAGCAGCTACTTCGTACCTGTACCTTAAGCAGCTACTTCGTACCTGTACCTTAAGCAGCTACTTCGTACCTGTACCTTAAGCAGCTACTTCGTACCTGTACCTTAAGCAGCTACTTCGTACCTGTACCTAAGCAGTTAAGTGCAGGTACGAAGTAGCTGCTTAAGGTACAGGTACGAAGTAGCTGCTTAAGGTACAGGTACGAAGTAGCTGCTTAAGGTACAGGTACGAAGTAGCTGCTTAAGGTACAGGTACGAAGTAGCTGCTTAAGGTACAGGTACGAAGTAGCTGCTTAAGGTACAGGTACGAAGTAGCTGCTTAAGGTACAGGTACGAAGTAGCTGCTTAAGGTACAGGTACTAAGTAGCTGCTTAAGGTAGCTACTTAATATCTACCCTTAAGTAGCTAGTTATATACGTTCTTAAGTAGCTACTTAATATCTACCCTTAAATAGCTATTTATATACGTCCTTAAGTAGCTACTCTATATCTACCCTTTAGTAGCTATATCTATACATCTTTAAGTAGCTACTTAATATCTACCCTTAAGTAGCTATTTCTATATATCCTTGAGTAGCTACTTAATATCTACCCTTAAGTAGCTATATCTATTTGTCCTTAAGTAGCTACTAGCTATCTACCCTTAAGTTGCTACTAGCTATCTACCCTTAAGTAGCTATTTTTATACGTCCTTAAGTAGCTTCTTAACATCTACCTTATAGTAGTTATTTCTATACGTCCTTTAGTAGCTACTTAATATCTAGCCATAAGTAGCTATATCTATACGTCCTGAAGAAGCTACTCTATATCTACCCTTAAGTAGCTATATATATACGTCCTTAAGTAGCTACTTAATATCTACCCTTAAGTAGCTATTTATATACGTCCTTGAGTAGCTACTTAACAACTACCCTTAAGTTGCTATATCTATACGTCCTCAAGTAGCTACTATATATCTACCATTAGGCAGTCCCTTTCTTTTTGACTTTAAGTAGCTACCTTATATCTACCCTTCAGTACCTAATAGCGTTATGTCCTTTACCTTCTAGTTGCTTTCTATCCACCCGACTTTCTGATTGACTTAAACTATCTAATCTTATCTGTCATTATGTAGCATTCTTGCATCGACTTTTGAATGGGCTTTTCCATGTGTGCCCTTAACCAGTTGCTGTCTTTTTACCCCTTCGTACTTTGCTTTTGCAAAATAGCTTCGTTCCATCTACTCTTCAAGAATCAATTTCTTCTTTATTCTTAAACAACTACCTTCTATGTGTCTTCAAGCAGCTATAATCTATATTATCTGGAGCAGGTGCTAATAGAAGTTCTAAAACAGCTCCTTCTACGTGTCTTTAATAAGCTCCTACTTCCGATCTACCTTAAGGCAACCACAGACATTACTCTTTAAGCAGACTTCCTTCTGCATATCTAGGCTAGACAAATAGCGTACATGTGTGCAAAACAGCCTTTGCTGTTGCTTTATTTTGCATTATCTACTAAGGTAGTTGGTTTTTGGAAGCCTCTCATACTCTGACCGCCACTGGCTTACATAGCTATTGTTAATAGGTTTCATTCGGGGGTTATTCTAACGTGGTTTTGTTACCGTTTTGTGGTGTTATGAATTTGATTTGTGGTATTGCGATTTTAATTTTGTGGTGTTGTTAAAAATTTGACGCACTGGAACAATTTTTGGTGAAATGTAAGGAATCATTTGGTAGAACTATAAGAATTTCAAATCAAAACAAAACTTAACACAACAGAAGAATAATAGTAAATAGTCAGCAGGTACGGATTTAAGAAGCAATGACTGGGTGTTGGACACTAATTGGATCTCTGTGCCCATGTAAATAATTGAAACATCAATTTTTAAAATTCGGTTTTTAACTTCAAGGTAAAGAAGATTAAAAGCAGTGGCATAGCCAGGGTTGAAAGATTGGATGGGCAACGAGGAGAAAATGTTTGCTGATCGCATCATTAAAAATTTAGGAAAACAGCCTGTTTTGAAAATGCGTTTTGAAAAACCAAGGTTCTTTCTTTGTAGCATTGGTAGACTAACTAAGCACAACAGTCATATGTAGCTTTTTGTCACTGACCCCCACAACTGTCATTTTCTTTCACAAATCCTCTAACCGGGGTGTCAGAACCTCAGAAAGTCAAAGGATGAAGAACAGGGGAAAGGAATTGCGAAGGGGAATAGAAACGAGGCTCTGGCAAGCAGGGTACAATTCCTCTTATATTCTGAATTGTGTAAGGCGAGGCGAGTAGAAAATGATTTACGTGTAAAACTGATTTTCCAAAGTAGCCAAGAAAACATTAAACAGTATTCAAAAGTTTTAAGCTAAGTCTGTTCACCTTGGAGCATAGATTAGCTTAAATACATTTCACGCTCTTTAGAATACTTCATACAGTCGCTTGTTTTAAAAACATTTTAATATTGTCTAAAATGAAAACTTCCACCATTTTTCTCCAAGGTAAAGCCCGTTGGGAATAAGTGTTCCACATTTCGAGCACTGGCAAATTCAAATGCACATGCAGGTGCAGATTTCGTGTGGTACATACAATTATATAATTATGATTCTACTTCGCGTGAATGTTTTCAAAACATTGCATGCATTCATTAACCTCCTAATATCCCATGAGTTTGGCAATGCAGCTAGCACCCTAGCCAATGCTTGCATAAGAAACGGATAAATATATTTATTTATGTTAAGAGGCATAAACAAATACACCAGTTTTATATTTTTCACTTTGGCATTCATAGAATTAAACACATCTTGATGCTGAAACGCCAGTTTCGTAACGTCCAGATCAAAGCACATTATATTATCGTGTACTTTGTTGTGGGTGCAAAAGAGGCTGTATGTTTATTAGTCTAACAGGGTTTTTAAGTTTTCTCAATCTCCTATCACTCATGTGCATAGAACCTAGAGGGGCTGTGCCCTGTTCTTCAGCTTGTTCTACTGCTTTTTTAGTATTTGCTTTCTAATTGTAAAAATCTACACTATCCTCCATATCCCCTCAAAATTTACAGTCCCTAATGTCAATGCTTACACTGAGGTTAAAATAGACTTATTTTGGAGGTCAGTGGCTCTTATACTACCGTTGCTTTTGGTTTTTTCGCAACAGTAGAGTTGAAAAGTTTAACGAAAAAAATACCAGTGATTGAATTTGTGGTGATGTAAATTTTTCTTAGAATAACCCCTGGTTTCATTCTAGCGCAACTGATGAAGATAGAATGTTGATGCAAATTGTGAAAACTTTTAATGAACAAAGACATATCAAACAAGCTTATTTTCCACTAAATTAGCGTTGTTCTGATCAAAGCTTTAGAAAAGCTGTTAAAGTCAGCTCATTTTGATTCAAAAATTGTCCTTCTTCAAACAAACTCTAATTCTTAATAGCATATTATTATAAAGTCAAATTATATAGCACATCTAGAGGCTTTTTTATTCAAGATTCAAGCTTGACTCTCACCACGGAAAGACGACCCAAATTGTATTTTACGAAAAGTGTCATAGACTTTAATAAGAAGATTTTGATGAAAACGAAATTTTATATTTTTAATAAAACTAAATAAACATTGCTAAAGTACGAATTAAGTTCAGATTGAACAACTTATGTTGTAGATGAAGCTATCTACACATAATATGACTGAAACATTGAAAGGGAACACTTGATTCTTCTCTTCTGTGTGGGGATTGTTAAGCCATCGGTTAAACAACACCTTTAAGCTACCGGCATAAAACATGTTGATGAAGCAATTTCTCAATTTGATTCTCTTTGGCTTGTGGAAACATAAAAAACAATAGACGACAAATACTTAGAAAAATAAAAATCCTTTCAACTTAGTAAATCAGTCAATTTTACACCCACAAGTTGGGTTTATCAAAAATCTATGATAATACTTATATGAGAATCAGCAGGAAAAATACTAGATAGACATCATACTAAAATAAGATTCTAGTGAAGAAGTAAATTCTTTCACCAAACCCACTTCTAGCCTGTAATTTTGATTTGTTAGAAAAAGAATCTTGTTGCTTGTGCAATATTGGAGCTTAAAAATACCAAGGCAACTTTTGAAATAACTCTAGTAATTGTAGGACAGTATCGATCATAGTAAATAACTGATGACTGATATAGCTGTTATAGCTTATTGACAACAAATGTAAAAATTGTTCTTTTGCTAGGAGCAATAGAATGAAGAGGGTTTCTGTCACTTTGCTGAGATCACACATAAGTGGACAAGAAAATAAACTCTAAAAACAGGAAACAAGCTTTGAAACAAAAAACTAGGAGGTTATTCTGGCCATAACTTATCAACAGCATTGCAAACATTTCTTTTATCAGTGCTCCAGGTCCATAAACCATGGTTTACTGAAATTTCAAGTCACCCATCTGAAGATTTAATGACAAAAATAGAAAAAGAAACCCTCTCTAAACAAAGCTTGCCTAACCATTAGTGTCGTAACATTTTGAAATCACTGATACATAACTGTGTTACAGCTTTTTCCAAACAAGTTCCTAATTTTTGTTTCTTGGCCTTACGAAAGAACAATAGATTGTTTCAAGGTCAAATTAATAATTTGAGCAAGTCAACTTTCAGCAATTGCCAACAGAAATTGCACAGAAAAAGTAGATGGCTCGATTTTGTGTCATTAAACCAAAAGAGTCCCATTAGTTTAACATCTTCAATGACAACAGGATAACTGAAGTTTTAGAAAAATTGCAAAGGAAAGGGTTTATGTTTACAATTGCTTTTAGAACAATTGCTTTTAGAACAATAATCAAAGTAAATCCATCCTTTTGAAGAAGAATTTATTAACACAATGCAAGAATGCTAAATCAAGAATCCCTAGCAAAAATTTTTAGTAGATAGGTGAAAAAGTTATATAAAATAAAAACTATAAGATAATCAAGTCATTTCTAGCCTGTGTTTTACACTAATAATTAGTAGAATCTTTTCAATTAGTAGAATTTTTTCAAGATTTGTGACTGAAAATGAGTCTGAAAATGATAAAGAAGTGTTGAAGTGACTGGTGACAATTCAAACATGTTCCTTAGGATCGATTCAAATTCAAACAAAAAGAAATAAAACAAACAATTGTTTAGCTGCCATGCTCCACAAGCAGGATTAGTGTATTTCACAAATGATTCAATCAATAAAACGTGCATTGTTTTTAATTATCATAGCTGATTGAAGATACTATACTGAACATGACAAAGTAGGTTTCTGTCTCTTTTGAAATATTACACCAAGAAAAAACAAGTGATTCTCTGTTATTCAAGACTAAAATCTCGGTTACATAACAGTAAAATGTCTATAAGGACTAAGAAGGTACAAGCATCCTTGTAAAAAATTTTTGGCTAGTGCCTACAAAATAGTATCGACAGTCTACCAAGTATGACACGAATGAGTAGTGAACTTTGCTTTAATAATGACCCATGAAAGAAACATTGTTAACTTCCAAAGCCTACCTGTCTATACTTACAGGAGAGCAATAACATTCGAATATTGAAGATTTCAAATACCACTAGATTAGTTAAACGCAGATTATTTTATTTCATACATCTGTTACTTTGTCTAGTACTTAGTTTATCTGAATGCACATGTCCCTTCTTATTCTTTGTACTGTTTTGCAGCCATTTTGATAATTTAACTTATACAGAGGGGTTCAGAACATAATTTTCCTAAAAAATTCAAAATTGCTAAATCATTTTTAATATCTTATCACATTTGGTGCTTCATTAAATCGTGTGGTTGTGACCACTTGTCCTGTTCAAGAAGAGCTGCACTGGAGGAAATGCCCCTCCGTGGAAAGTTTTGGTGTTAGACAAAGACATAGGCCTATCTATAAAAAAAGCTGTACTCACAAATGTAAAGTACTTGCTTGACATCTTTCCTCTTTTCCCAATTCTTTAACTCCAATTCCTCTCTAATCAGTTCTCGTCTCAAGCTGGTAGATTCTACGCTTTCTTGGGCTCGTGCATCAAGCTTCAACCTGTTGCCAACTTGAACTTTGCACCCAGTTTGAATGTTCCCGCGAGTGAAATGGCGGGCGAATGGCGAGAGAAGATGTCAGAAGGCAAGTGTCAATCAAAAACGAGAACAATTGAATCGCTCGATCCAGTCTTCTACAGATGCACTTCCCCACCGCAGAGGCTTTCAAGGGGGCAAAAGAAGGAGAAATCGGTCTGATACCCATCTCTAGAAACGGTTAATACAATTTTTTAAAGAATAAAGCCTAAAGAATCTTTAGGATCAAAATTGCTATAGTTAAAGAATAATGTCAGGCTGAACCTAGATCAAGACTAATTTCTCCTTAATCTGAGTTTTCTCTCAAAGCAAAGCAACTGTCATTATATTTGTATAAGGATCGTATTTATATCATTAGATTTGTATTTTCAAATGAAATTTGTAAAATAAAATTTGTTGTTCTCTTTATTTTGGCTGAACTTTATGATGAAGAAACACATAAAAAAGATTGAATATTTTTTTGGATTTATTTATACCTTGTGCTTGGAATGAATAATAGAAGCACAATCTTGGGCTCAGAATTGATATTTTTTGTGATTATTGTGGCTTGGCAAAAAATTAGGCAGTCTTATAAAAAAGTATGTAATTGGTTAACAAAATTCACCTGAAAATGGTAATTTTTAAATACACATTTTGATATGCATTTCTTTGGGGGTAAATTCTTCTGCTTTTTTCATTCTCATTCAAAACACGTTCCAAGCAAATCAATATATTAAACTTTCGTTTAGGAAAAAGAGAAAAATCAAACTCCTATCTATCCAGAGTCAAGAAAAACTACGAAAAACAAATTTTTGCACGCTCTTACGACAAAAGAGTGTAAAATATCAAAATTAAAACATATCGCGTTAAAACATGTGCAAAGTACAATGAAGGAGTTCTTGTCTTTTTTTTTCGTTGAAATATTTTACAGCCTGTGAGAGTTCCATTAAACTGGACAATGACATGTCACGAACCTAATTTTGTTGTGGCATCTTAAAAAGATCGTTTTCCCCCAATCCTCCCCTGCTTATGAGTTGTAATTTGGAGAACGTAGTTGACAAAGACACAGAGGCGTATCCAGTAGCGTGCGAGGCGTGCCTAAGCTGACTTTCCTTTTCTACAGTTGAAGGCACAGTCTCTTTGATTCTGAGCACCACGCATTAATTCTCATTGATAGAATAAGGTTAATACGCAAATTTATACAGACTGATCAATGGCCTCATCACAGGCAACATCAAACAATTGAAAAAGTTACCAGGAAATGAAAACCTAACAAGGCTACATTATTCAGGGCAATGGTACCTTAATTTTTATAGTCTTCTGTCTATTGTTTTAAACTCGATTAGGTTCTGGATGCTCGTTCTTTTAATTTATCCTACCAATTCCCAACTCATCACAATTTATGCCACTGTTAAAATTCAACGTCTATTTGAATAACCAGGATCCAATTAGACTCTCACTATAGTCTAGTTGAAATGACAATTGAGTTTACTTTTTGCTAATTGTCATAGGCACTGCTACACACTTTCATAGTATATAAAATGGACTAGTTTAAAGTTGGTACTTTGAACCTTTATTGGGAGTTCATTACTCGACTGTCTCTCATTTTACCTGTCCTAGATATTTGAAGAAATGCCTAAAGTATGCAGAGAATGTATCATCATTGTGCAGCCCATCCAACAACAAGTGGCTTGGGTGCCTGATTGTGGGTGGTGTCACGATTTTTAGAGCTTACCAAAGGAAGACTGAAAAACGATCAAAAGGTAGCTTAGAGCACTAATTTAACAACCAATGATTCAACTTACAAGCAACTAATGTTGGCCCACTGCCAATGATCAAGGTATTCAACTACTAGGTGTGACTGAAAGTCAACGTCTTGATGGGCTTACGTCATTATCTATCCCCACAATGGTGTAAAAATGAGAACATTATTGGAAACAACATTAATGAAGAATTACGTCAACTTTGTTCTTGAATAAAGCATCCTAATTTGAGATGCAAGCATTGGTCCAATTTTCCTGTAAAGCAAATTGTTTTTATTCAAGTCTCATACAAATCTTCATAACTAGTTCTAGAAAAACTAGAAAAAATAACTAGTTCAGAGTGAGTCAGCTCCATTAATAAGAAACAACTTTTTTTACAAGACAGGTTTTAAAAGGTTAAGACAGGTTTTGTAAGTTTTTTTAATTGTTATCATCCCCTTAAGTATTTGGGGATGGAAATTTGATAAAACTATGCTCATATTATGTATTTGTAGTCTTCCCCGCTTGATGTATATGAGTATGGTAATAAAAATAATTTTATACTTTTTAATTCTACTTCTCCTCTACTTTTTGTGACTAAACAGAATTTTAGATGTATCTTGACCATACTGATAAATCTGGTAGATTCTGAAGCAGTCAACAACAGTTTGCAGAAGTTTTCATACCTTTTGCTTTTGCCATATGTTAGCTCGGATAGTAACCTGTCCTTCTCTTCAACTGCGCTGATTTTTTCTAAAGATGTCATCAGACTATAAATGAAGAAAAATGTAATTTACTCAACAGAACTAAATAATAAAGCACTGTTCTTGATTGTAATCCAAAAAGTCGCCTCAACATAGTTAACTGCTTGCTGTCTGCTATTGAGTGCAACCCAACAAACTATTCTATGGTTCTCTAGGGTGTCAGAAGTTGTAAAAAAGTTCCTGAAATGTTTTAGACCAATTATTTTCGCTTCGTTGTTTTTTGATAAAACAACGATGCAGCTAGTTTTGCAATCTTAAAAGAGGTGATCCATACAAAATTTGATACAAAGGGATATCTTTATAGCTGCTCGATATCTCATCATGAGAAAGAGAATGATTCAATTGCCTAATTGTTTCTGCTTGGCAGATCACAGAAAATGCTGCTCTCTCTCTTGCGTAAGGAAAATGCTTCACCCTCTATTACTTTGCAGCAATTTGAAAAATGTCAGCTGCTGTTCTTGATCAAAACTAGCGTTTTATCCATGTTTCAAGTATACATATTGGATTGAAAAGCGACATGCGAATGCCTTGAGATGAAAACAATGATGTGTCGTAAAACATAACAGATATGATGCTTGCTCCCAAGCTGTACATTCAGGTACAAGCAAGCTCAATATCTCACTGCTTTTAAAGTGAGAGGCAAGCGTGGAGAAGGTAGAAATGAGACTGCACAAAGAACTAGATTTGGATAGAATTAGTTCCCAGAATTCAAACGAGTTCGAAGAATTTGCATGCAGAAATTTTACTGGTGCATATAATCATTCACAATCAGAAATGCGCCTCTCTATGAAGAGATACAAGAAGAACTGTCCAGTTTACAACTAAGTTTTAAACAGAAGTTTCCCTCTCTCTCTGTAGCCTGTTTGAACGACCTATGACATAGCTAATACAGAAATCGCGCCTGAATCAAAGTTTCCCTAAGATGTACAAGGTTTACTTTAAATTCAGTGTCTTAGATGCATTAATACAAATTGAGACGTAATTTAAATTTTGACTGCCAAGACTGTTTTCGTAACAAAATTATGGAAAACAACTGGAGTGCAATATGAACGAAAACTCTAAGTTAGCATCGACTGCCTTAAGCATAAGAAAAAAGCACATTCTAATTGGAAGCTAGCATAGAGATTATTAGTGCAAAGAGCGCAAAGAAGATGGCTCAGCAAGAATGCAATGCCTTAGTCCAACTTCAATCAAATTGTTCTAATTAAAAGCTTCTTTGTGACCAAGACAGTTGGTAAAAGTGAAAATAGACGCGTTTTTTGACTGTTCTGTTATTAAAAATTCAATGCCAAATAGGGATTTTACTGAAGATATTGATTACCGCTTTTCTGCCTTTGGATGCCTAATTGGATTTTGAACAGGAGAATCTTACCTTCTCGGTGTATCGTAAACATTGACTATTGCTGTAGCCTTGTCGGCAGAGATTCCTTTTAGCTGCATCAGCTGTTTGGCAAACATTTCTCTCACTGAAAGTAACTACAAGCAAATATTTGATAGTTGAAGCAAAAACGGACTTGCCAAGTCAGATCAGAAAGCTTGTGTTTTCAATTTCAGGTGGTCTAGAGGAATTGGCACTAGACTGAATTTGAATGCATCTAAAAAACCCGCAAGTCTCGGTTCGCAAGCATTAATGGGTCGAACTTCAAGGCCTATAGTAAGATTTCACCCTTCTGATTCAAACTTGCGGTAAATGAACAGTCTACGTGCAATTGCAAGCTTTACATAAATTTTACTACTTTACGCTCAAAACCCGACGTTAATACTATTTGAAACTAGCTATTGATTTCCCAGAATTCATAGGAAGCAGAAGATCCGTAAACGAGTCAGAGGCTATCAAACCAAAACTGAACATAATACAGCACTTCCATTACCTTGTTTTTGTTCGTGATTTGGTAATAATCTTCAAACGTCATGAGCCTCTGCATTTCTTCTCGGATTACTTCTCGAAACCTAGCTTCTCGTTTGACACTCTTAATGTACTCGGATGGATAGGCCATTATTGTTTTATTCTGAAAAGTCAATAGGAGCATCTTTGTGGGACCTAGAGACAATTGAGTGGTCGTTGCATTTTCCCTGGCATCTAAAAATTCTCTCAGCGATAAGAAGAAACAACGAGTATGTCATGTTTCTTCTCATAAGGCTTACAGTAAGCTTTGAGATTTTCTATTTGATTGCAATTGAAAAAACATTGACATTTCAACCTGGTACGGTTAGATTAGAGCAGGTCCTTATTATTTTGGCAAAATTTGCAGATTTTATGACAAACCTGGTAGATGTTCTGCAAATGTTGAGTCATTCGCGAGAGGTAAGCGGCTGACTCGTGTATACTGCCTGTTTGGCGAATGTACAGACCATCGGCAACCTACCAGGAAAAGACATAATAGACCTTTAGAAGTTCCTCATCAAGAAAATTACAAAAACGAAAACTTTTTAGCCTAGCCTACTGTCTAGCTAGCGAAGTTAACAAAAGGTGGTTTTGACATAATTAAAAGAAAATTTCACATAAATAAGTCGTAATAATTTTTGGCGATTATGCATTGGTTAATATCATTGCAGATCTAAGTCGTGTAATGCGTCCCACAAATTGCCTCATAGCTGTTATACCGGTTAAACTAAGCCGTGCTAGTATAAAGCCAAGCATAGCTTTAGTTTGCCAACATTCTAGCTTTTTGATCATTTAGAATCAACAATTTTAATTTGACAACTTTCAAGGTTGCCATCTTTAAAAATGTATTCTCATAAAAGTATACTAAGTATCAAAATGTTCCTGTTTGTAAACTCAATACCATTTTACTGCAAAGGCTGACTTGCTTTAACGAACCTGTGAGTTGATGATGGCTTGTTTCAAAGTGGCTTCAGGTAAGACCATGTGTTGCATTGAGCCATAACTTTCAATCAAATATATAGGATGCTTGAGTCCACATGATTTCAACCTAAACTACAAAGAAGTAGCGAAAATTCAGTAAAATGAAATTTCTATTTTCTATAATAAATAGCGACGTATTCTCAATCCAATAAGCAATTAAGAAGCCTCTTTTTAAATAATGAGCTGATTCATAACCAAGTAAGTGTAGTAGAAACAAAATCCATTTGTTATTTGAGAAATTCCATAGGCAACCTTTTTATACTTTCATTGTTTGAGATGAGATGTCAGAGTTGGGATGAATTAGATCATGCACAACGTCTAAAGTCAATTATTTATTACTCTTGAATATTTTCTAGAAATTCTTAACTTGGAAGCCATATTTGTTGAAACGTTTTTCTTATATTAAATAACAATGGAAGAATCTATCATGCTCCATTACCAATTGATTTGCTTTCAATTGAATATTCCATATCATAATGGCACAAAAGAGACGGTAAAATTTTCATTGCTTTTTGCTTTAAAAATTTTATGTGTGCATGAGTAGAAACAAGAGAAAACGCAATTGTATGTGGTGGCTGATGGCTAGTTACCTTTTGCTCTTTGAATCTTCCATCGACAATGCTGCTAGCTAAATCATCCATTCTCTTCCTCTCTATGACGAAATCAAGGACTACTTCCTTCTTCGTACCTAATGGAAAAAGCCAATGTCAATATCTTCGACTGTAATTATCAAAAGCTGAGAAGACGTCAAGGACTCGACAAAAATTGATTAATTGTTAAACTTAAAAAAACAAGGAAGGTTATGCATAAAGAGGAAACTTTTATTGACTGTCTTGTCAAGAACACCAGGCATGCAATGTCAAATGGAGACCTGGAACAGCCAATAACCCGGTTCCACAAGGCGCCCAAATCATTTTTAAATCATTTATCATTCATCTAAAGACACTATTTCGTTTGGTATTTTAGTTTTTCAAGTCTTCCTTCTTTTCGACAGAAGTTTCAAGTCGAGCACTCTTCTCTTTGTAAATCTGAGACAACTGGTGCTTTCTTAGAGGCATAGCCGATAATCTATAATACTTTGAGCCTATCTACAATACTTTGCATCAACTCAAATGGCAAAAGAATATGATCTTTGAAAAACTGGTAAAATAAGTGTTTTAAGAACCTTGAAACTTATCGCGGGCCACCCAAAGGAAGTCTCCAAGTTGCAATTTTCGAAAATCCATCTTGACATCTAAAAGAATCGCGGAAAAATTATCAAGCAAATTCAAATTTGAACACAAAAGGAAGACTTATTTTTCTGATAAATGAACACAGATGAATACGTAAAACAGAGCCTGAATTTTCCATTCAGAAAAAAGGAGAAAAGAGGCAAATCAGGGCTTGTTATTCTAAGTGACCATTATATAACTGTATTGATATCACGGTCAGTGATGTCAACGCAAAGAAATCTGTCCGATTACAGAGCTAGTTGCAAGCAACAGATCTAAAATCGCATCAAGGCACTTAAAACATTAGTTGACCAAAGCATAAACACAGGTTGAGAGTAACTCAAAATGGAGGCGATCAAGCTAACAATGACTACTTGTTGGAATTCCCAGTGATCTTATGAGCATCTTAAAAATCTGCAATTACAAGGAATTCTTGAAGTTAAGTAAAATTACGAGATTTAAATCTTATTTTGGGCTTCCGAGCAGTTCCAATAGCTTGAAAAGCATCAGAGCAAACTGGTTTTGTGTGAATTTTCCATTTATGAGGGAAAGAAACCGGTTGGAAGTGTGCCAGTGTAAATATTTTTACCTTATTTAACTTTGACTTTGGAACTTTATTCATCAAGTTTTCTTGCTCAAAGAGTTTACGACAAGAACATTTTAAAGAACATACGAAAAACTCAAGAATGCCCGAAACAGGCAACGATTCTTCAAATAAAGAAAGGAGTCACGCATTTCTGCCACTTGTAGCCCTTGAATTGCACAAATCATAAGTTGAATCGAAGCTTTGCAAGTTAACGTCTTTATCCATATCACTTCGTGTATCGAACAGACGAGATCGTTCAAAATCGCCCATATTCTTCAAATACAACAACGGATTTTGATTTGAGTGGCACAATCCACGTTTCCTCTTCCCTAACAAACAACATCTGTTGAAAATTTTTACGTTTAGCAAATTAGTTGCTCGCTTTAATGCCACTCCCTCGATAAAGAGTTTCTTGCAGATGACAAGTAAGCAAGCAAACATTATGTTTTAACCGGTGACATTGATTGATCGCATATCATAGCATCCCAAAAAAGCAGTTTTTGTCTAAAACTGTGATCTAAAAAAATGGAGCACTCGGAAATTTGTGCAGCTTACTTATTCTCTTTAACTGCTCAAGCATCATCCTTTTACTGTTTGTATTTGCCCTGCAATAAACAAAGAAAAACAAGTTTTATTACTCTTCGTCTTTTGCTCTTTCGAAAGTCAGAAGTTTTGCTAACATGCTGGATATAGAAAATATTTGAAAGAAAACAAACAAAAAACTTTTCAAAAATTAATAAAAAGTAGAACTTCGAAACGAGATCTATTCAACTTGACATGATGTGTCATATGATATTTTAGGGGGTTTAAATGGAGATTTTCCAGCAATACGGCCTAAAAATGACTTTATCTCCATTCCTAAAAAATAAAGACCAAATGAAACGAATATTAATTAAAACATTTATATACGTCCTTAAGTAGCTACTCAATGTATAATGGTTTAACTCTGCTTACCCTCCAGTCACCTCCATCTGATCAACACATAAGACTATTTCGAATGACCCTAAAAGAGTAAACTAACAAATTCAAAATGAAACTTTAGAAATAAAAAACTGAAAGGGAGCGAGGGGTGTTTTGATTGTTGACCTCTTTATCGAGCCCTCAATTTAGCAACATTAAGATAACTGTAGGCATCTGCTGGCATCGACATTTTTCCAAATGCATCGCAAAACTCTATCAATACTTTAAAAAAATGGTTAAGATGAATATCGGATGCTCTGTAGGGTTTTCACATACAAAATTGCAACCTTTGTGCATCTACTTACGTCTGACAAATGAGTTAAACAAACGATAAGCTATAAGCTGCAAAATATCGCAAATTTTAGTCTTAACTACCTAAGCTATCGCTCTAGACTCATCGGACAATACAATTCACGACCTTTGATTGGAAAACCAATTCCTTTAAAAAAGAGCTTTAAATGACATTTCTGCTTAAGAGTAAAAGACGATCTATAAAAAGCGTAGCCCAGTAATTTAATTTAAGTAAAAGGATCCTAACAAACCTGGGTCCATGATGAAAAGAGGCGATGCACAATCTTCATCTTTAGAGCTTAAAAAAAATAAATGAAAACTAGTTGCGTTGAAGCAATAACTGCAACAAATCATTTTTGGAAGTACAGGGACATGTTCATGAAAATGAAATTAAAACAATAATGAATGCTGATGCAAGCAAGTAAATTAGCATTCAGTTATTGTGCTACATGGTATCCTATTTAACAACCCAAGGTGCTACCAAGGTAGTTAGGTAATAAGATAGAACCAAGAAGGTAAAATGTGCTTTTGATCTTGATAATTATCAACCTTTCTTTGGTACCTCTATGAAGATTTGCAAAGGATAATTTAGAAGCCCTGAACATCTTGCATTATAACAACGTACAACACTAAAAACGATCTAAATCAAGAAAGCAGTTAAGAATAGCTCTCAAAGAATCAGAAATCACAGAAGAATGTATTGATAAACGAAACATCAAATCCTAGCAGGATCTATGGCCAAGGAAAAGCTGGTGACTGCAGCCTATTGGCAGAGGTTAATTTTTGTTAAGCTTATAAAATTAAAAAGAGGACTATTATTAAGTGAGGAAATATGAGTCCTGGTTGAACTCGCTAGGGAAAAAACAGATTCTAGCGACGAAATCTGGCAACCTTGCTTTTCTTTCAGTTCCTTTCGGCTTTGGGCAGCTATCAAGTGGCCTACAATTAACACGCTCCTTCGTTGCAGTGCGAGGGGCTTCTGCTGCTATAGAGATAAACCCTTCGAGCAAAATACACTCATTTAACATCGTTAACAGCAAACCAGAAATATTATTAAAAGCATGAATACAAACTGAAAGTCAACAAGAACGAATTCAAGTCTCAATCATTGAAAAAGGATTTTATAATCCATATTGAACATTTCGAGCATTGAACATATAAATACCCAAAAAACAACAACAACAAAATTTAAATTTTTTTCTGAATAGGATGGTTATAAAGAATATTGATATCTAGCAAAAACATGAAATACACTATTGCATTAGAGAAAAACATCTTAAGACAAAGAAAGATCACATTCGTAATTCTGAAAATCAAAAAAAAAAAAATTGCATATTTAATCTGAAATAAGAAACAAGCTTCCACCTGTTTAGCAAAATTAGAAACTAAATCGAAACTCCAAAGGCTACATCGGAAAATTGGAAATTATGAACGAAGATTACACAGGTTCACGTCACTCTTTTGCTGCCAAAATTTGGCCTGGATAAATCGAAATATGCATGCATTCATGTATTTGGATCGATACCTTGAAAACACACCGTACCTTGGAGTTGAGCAGGGGCGATGGAAACCTCTTTTGCATGTTCATTAGCAAGAAATGCGAACACGTGACGACCGTCAGTCTTCCTGAATGGTCGATTGAAGAAAAGAATAAAGATATGGTGACTGAAGCTTCATTTAATATGTTCTCTTTTTCAGACCATTTTTAAGGCTCATCAACTATACTGAGTGCATCAACAAAAAAGTTTGGGCCCCACCCAGTTACAATTAACCAATAAACCTAAGTTCGGAAACAGTAAAAGACATTCGCTCTAGTATCAATGCCTCTTCTAATCAAAGAGCCTCGCGTTTGGCCGCTGCACAGATATTTCTGGTGTGCTTACCTTGTACTGTCTAGCTTGTATACAACGCCACTGCTCAGCAGGGAACTCTCTTCGCATTTGATGAGAAACCAAACTCGGTTTTCTGCAGAAAAAGAGATTAATCAGTCATATTCAGGAAAGCAAGAAACTTTCAATGAACTATGACAACCAAGAACTGTCATTTGAAATATCTGTATTGCCCAAATCATCAAAATCGAGGCATCTAATTCTGGTCTTATGTGGACGGCTCTATCTAGATCAGGTTATGTTTTACTTCATGAAAGGGAAGAGACATATGAGCCACAATCCAGGAGTGCCAAGTGACAAGTGAAGCTTGCAAGCCAAGCTCAAGATAACAACCCGAACACAACTTCTCCTCACAGAGCCATATATAAAAGCAGATCAAAACAAGCAATACAAGTTGTAACAAAATCATCAAACACAGGGCTACAAAAGTGCTTGGTGGCAGCTCATGGAACAATGGCCTTCAATCGAATTGCTGATTAAATGGGAGTTGTGAGTATCTCGCCTACTTTAGATAAATATTATGTTTGATAGTTGTTTGCTGACCATAGCGACGAAGCTATTCTGTTGACAGAAACAGCGGGTGGCATTTCGTACAAATTGAGCGGATCACCGAAAAGAACTAAATGAATCAGGAAGATCGACATACTTTGGCAAACTGTAACGAAATTCTCATGCAAAACGGAACGACTTACAAGAAGTTGTCAAAGAAGTTGTAAAGAAGTTGCAAGATTTCTTCGATAGACAAAAAATATTGGATGTAGACTTTGAGCCGTAGCCAAACAGAGCTAAACAGCGATTTCAGTTTAATTAGCTGTCGCGCAATTACACCTCATTATCTGTGTGGGATATATGAGACGATGTAAGTGCAGAAGATCAAAGAAAACTTCTTCCTGACAAACGAGTCAACTAAAAAGAACAAGGTTAGATCGGCTTGATTAAAAGTAATGAAGACAAAAAAGTTCTGGCTCCTTCGGCGCCAAACAAGACCACGCAGTTGCTTGATTCAGTTAAGGATAGCATACAGCCATTAATCTACAAAACAGGTGTGTTATGTACTTCATGTATTCAAAACAGTGGGTGGCTGTCAAGCAAGTCTGATACAGTCCATTCATAGAGAGATGCCTGATATGTCGAACCGCACGGTCTGTATGTCTATCTGGCCTCTGGACATGCCAAGAAAACACACGTTGTCATTCGCGGCTGCACAGGGAGTGAGTTTCCCCTTGACAATCCTCACCAACACCGTCCTAATCTTCGTACTTTATAAAACGGAACAGCTAGCCACCATAACAAACAAATTCGTGCTCATGATGAACTTATCAGATCTGAGTATGGGCCTGATCGGTCAACCGTTGATAGTGATATTGTTCTTGATAGAAGAAACCTCCAGAAGCTGTGTGCTGGAAATGATAACCGAGTACGTCGTCTTTACGAGTGCGAATTTCTCTTGGTTCATGCTGATTTGCATTTCGATCGATCGCTACCTACTCATCACCAAACTGAAGCGCTATAAAAAATTCATGAACACGAAGCGCATGAAGATTCTTGTGCTGATGAGTTTCGCCATAGCAAATTGTCTTGCGGCGATTCTGCTGTTGGCCCCTTCTTTCGAGATCCAGGTTGTATTCAACGTCGCTAACTTAACAACGATGACCCTTGTCGCCTTTCTATACTGGTACATCATGCGCAGACTCAAAGTCCACAATCAGAGACTGCAAGCAATCGCAAACCAAGACGCCGAGGGGAGCTCTAGCCAGGCGTACAAGCAAGGTCAAGAAGATGCAGCAAGTCAAAGCTCGGCATTGAAAACAATCAAAATGCTAATCATTGCCATCTTTGTCCTGTACGGGCCATACAATATTGCTTCGACGTATTGGACATATTACAGGTTCGGACAAAATGGGAACCCATCGACCAACCTAAGTGTTTTTCTAATCTGGTCATATACTATAGTTCTGAGCAATGCTAGTATCAATGCATGCATCATCATTCGAGGAAACAGCCGAGCACGTACATATGTACGGGAGATGTTGCGCTATTGTTTGCCAGCCACAAGGGTATTGCCAGTTAAGGAAACAACCTCAACAACAGAAAAACAGCATACGTCACAACAAGGCCGAGGTACGATATGTAATCAAGGGAAAAGTTGACTTATTTCATGGGACACGAAAATACCAAAGCATCTGAGGGTTGACATTTTGTGAGGATAATAACGAGAAACGGTCCCAAATCAGCATAGAAATCTTTGTCTAAGAGATATTGTTTAGGAAAAAATTGCTCTGGAGACAAAGGGCAGTTAACTCAATTTGGCAAAAGAAGTGGTTGAGAGTGGACGTGAATTTTGTTGACTCGTCAAATTTGAAGAGAGAAGGAATAAGAAAATTTTCAAGATAAATGGCCGGTTCGGGAAAAAAATACGAATGCTTCAAACATATTTAGCGGTTCATTACAGCATGTACAACAGGGGGTATTTACTCAGGAAAGTCAGTCCTTCTGGAAAGGAAGTAAAACAATTGAGAATTGAATTTGCCCAGGTCATCGTCATAAAGCACTTGGCTATTGTCGACTATTTAAATTAGAAAGCAACGAAAAAAGGACAATTCCTTGCAGAAGATGGGATGAAATAAACGAACAGTAAGCGAACCTTCAAATTTCACAACAGAGTTGTCCTTTCTGGTTGAAACATTGCCACTTTCGTCAACATACCAATGCATGAGATTTCTAGAAGAGATCTTTGGAGAATCAAGCTCAAGATGTCTGAGAGTCAGCAAAAATTACGCGACCAAAGCAGGCGTTGGTTGTAACGGAAGATGCGGGAAAAGAAGAAGATATCAAATTACTAAAATAACAGGTAACTCTAACCAAGTTACCAAAAAGGCAAATAATGAAGATAAATTATAAAACAGAAACTTTATAAAAATTTTTTTTGAAAAGTTTACTTTCAAAGCCGTTTCACTGGTAAAAAGGTTCACTGACCAATAGAAGAGGATGTTAGGTGCTCCCAAGCACTAAAACGAGGATTTTCAATCCTCCAATCAGAGTCCTAATTCGTTCAATGATAATTTTGAAAACTTATACAATATACATTTCCTTTCACAGCAAACTTTAAAAAAAACTGTAACAGTTGACTGAACAACATAATTATTTTGCTTACCCAAAGCTATTTGACGCATCGAAATGAGCCTGAGATGGTTGTAAGCTTTTTGGTTGAATGCTGGATTCTATTGCATCTGAAGGACTTCTAGAGCATGAAGACGATGGAAAAAGATGCTTTTGTACTGGCATATTTAGAGGAGGTGATGAAACAACTGGAGCATTGAAGGATGGATTTGCCTTCTCAACGGCATCTAGCTTTTCACCAAGCAACCTGCCCTCATCAGTAATTGAATATCTGAAAGTTAAACAATAAACTAAAACTCTAGAACATTTGTCACTTTAAAATTAATCTAACAAAAATAAGTTAAAACTATAGAGAAACTTCATCCTTATTTTTAGAAGTATCAATCCGCAACTAAATATAATGTATCATTTATTACACAATAATTGCAATTAATCAGAAATTATTGCCAGAGACAATAGGATTAGCAGATGTCTGATTCAAAAGATCATTCATTGAAAGGTTGACAGGCAATTTAAGGGTCAACAACAAACAATTGGAAAGGAAAAGGTATGGGATTAGCATACTTTGCTGGGTTGTTAGTCTTCTCAACTAAACCTTTGGCAATTAAAGTTGACATTGACGACCATGGTGTATAATGGGTTCCTGGCTCCGCCTAAAGATCAAATTAAACAAACTAATAATTGCATGAAAAATCTTAGATTTATGACACAGAGAAACCCGTATTTACAAAAACATATTTTGCAAAGGAAGAATGTTTTACTGACTTGGAAAGGAGTCAAACATTCTGGACATTTAAATTATCTGAAATTAACACAAGGTTGCTTGTAAAATGAATCAACACTGGGATAACTTAATGAAATGATGATTAATGAAGATAGGCAAAAATTGTCGTCAACATTGTACCCGGGTATGGACCGACAGCTGGTGCTGCAATTTCCGAACATATGGACATTGACAAGGTCGCCTTCACTGGATCTACGGAGGTGTGTGTTATGTTACCCTGGGTACCAGACCCCCAGGGTAGTGTTATGTCCACAGTAGATTGTTTTTATTGTAGTAGATTGTTTGAATCGAAGTAGATTAAGTGCTGGAAGAAGTGTATGAGAATGCATCTAGTGCATCTAGTGCTCCCTACCTGACAATACGACGCATCATTCACATAGTTATAAACATGTTTCTATTCCTAATGTATGTAAGGTTTTCTTTGTGTTTTGAAAGGTGGGTCGTATTGTCATGGCTGCCGCTGCAAAGTCGAACCTCAAGCGAGTTTCATTTGAGCTTGGTGGCAAGAGTCCGGTGATCGTTTTCCCGGATGTTGATCGTACGGTTCCCATTTATTCGCTCCGTATCATAATCAGAATCTCGTGTTTCTTTGTAGTCATAGAGTAATAGGCAACAATTACCACAGTGAAAGACTTTTCTGTCAAAAGCTCTGCCTTTCTCTGCAATTCTTCCTTTGAGAGGTAACCTTTGTAAGAAGCATCCTAAAATTCAAATAAAAGTGTCAGTTCATTCTAGTCAAGTGCAAAACATATTCACTTATAGAATTGTAGAGATCTTTATTTAGCAGCATGTAAATATGAAAATTTACACCTGTAAAAAATACTCACCTGGCTTTCTCTGTATAAAGTCAAAATCAGGGCAAATGGTCCAGTTTTTTGCTTTGGCATGTATTCCTTTTTTCCTTTCTTCGGCTAAAAACAAAACAGGCAAAATTTTGAAAGCTGACAGGAGCAATAATGTACAGATAAAGAACTAACACACCAAGGTTGGTTGTTGCATGCCAATACTAATGAAAACTGTGTAGTGAAAGACTTCATATTAAGTTAGGCTGTAATCAATAATAAATTTGTCTATTGCACAAATATGACAGCTACAAACGCAAACAGCCACTGACCATAACAAGAACTAGCCCAAAGGCCACAGGGACCTCAAAACCCTACAGAATGTCTATTGAAGCAAATATAATTTATTTCAACCAACTGTTTACTTTTTTGTTTTAGAGTACAGGCAATCATCCAAATAGTCACTCAGCTGAAGATTATTATAACTAGCGTTGAAATGTTCACTTCTGTTCTCTTCATTTTTAACTATTTTAAGTTGTAAACTTGATATTTCTACTATTTAAGTCCCAGTCACTAACCTTAGTGGTCTGCATTGTATATGTTGCTTAATGTCATTAAAAAAGGCTGTCAAAAATGGATTAAAGACGTTTCTTTTATTCATTGTTCTTATTGTAAACTTGAATGAAAACGAACATCATAAAACTAATCTTACTGCAGCTTGATGCAACGGAGAACAGCCTTGGCCAGTCACATTATCATTCTGAGGTGCTCTTTTTCTTGGTCCACCAGTTGGCTTTTTACTATTAGCCCTGGCTACAGCCACATGCTGTGTTGGATAAGCATGCATCAAGGAAATATCTAGTGAAGAAGATTAACTTAGACATCATCAAGTCTTCTTTTTTGCTGCATATTAAACAGTGTCCTTTACTTGTGATATTATGAATTACCAATTGTTTGCTTTCCCACAAAAGAAATATTTGCTCTTTATGCCCATTGACGGACAGATCTTCAAAAAATTATGATCGGCATAGATGTTTAGGTAGTGACAATTTCTGGACCAGAGAGCTCAATTGTTTTGATTTTACATCACATGACTAAAAAGAAAATTTGCAAACTATCTTCCTCCTGCAAGAAATATGTTGAAGTTCACAGATCACAAATAAAACAAGAAAAGGCCTGAATCTCAAGCAGTTTCTGTCAATATGTTGAATTTCTCTAGAGTTTTCTAATTTCTAGAAAACAATTACTTGAGAGCAAAAGCATTTTATTGCTCAATTGGCAAGTTATAGAAACTCACCACCACCATTTTGAATAAATTGTTCAAGAGCTTTATCTAGCTTCTTTGCAATGCCATCACCTATAAATTAAATTTCTCTTTAGGAGTAAACGAAACATGTTATTCACCAAAAATATGATTAGAAATGCAATCTCTTTTTACTTCACAAAACACTAAATGGTAACAAAATTCCAATGGGTCTTTCAGGTAACACAAAAGACTCAAAAGAAGTTTAAAAAGCATTGCTAAAAGACATTCAGCATTAATTCTTGTCTCCAAATTATTTGTTTCTAAGGGTCAAATGCAGTGTTACAGCTTGAGATTGCCAAGTATCAAAGCAAAATTACTCAATATTCTATGAATGATGAAGAGATTAAAGAGGCCATCTCATTTTAACAATGTAGTTTTTGTGTGGATAGCTCAAATATACTTGGAAGAAATTTAATGAGTTCAGGTCAAAATAGAAGCAATATAACGAGTATTAATGATTCCAATACTCCCTTTACTCACCAACATTTTCAAGGATCTTTGCCTCCTGCCCACACTTTAAAGGAAGAGGGTACTTCTTCAAGGAAGTTATTGCCTAAAAAGAATACAACACATTTACAACAACAACAAAACATTCTTTGGAAACACAAAAGCTAGAATGCTTGGCAGCTTTACTGCATGCAAACACTTTTTAGAAGGCCCCCCCCCCTGCATTGTGCATTGCCTGCATCTCTAACAGGCATGAAGCCTAGGAGGGATGCAAGGGGCATTGCTTGCGGAACCAACAGATTTTCCCCCCCTTTGCCTGTCCTGGTTTAGGATAAAAACTGTTTTGATTCAAAACCTAGAAAAATTAAAACTAGTAGCAGCTTGCTTGACTTACATATTGGGCAATAAAAACGTCAAATAAAGACTGCAGTTGGTTTTACATCATATTTCCTCATTTCTTCTGATAAGCTGAGCTTGTGCTTTCCATAGTTTTAATAAAATATGCTGGATATCAAAATGAATCTATTCATGATAGTGCTTCTAAAGGAACACTACACTTTTATTAGCTGACAAGTTTATCTTCAGGGCAAGCGACTAGTAAATACCATGAGTGTAAGAAAAGGTGAGAAAAATTTTGGCATGTATCATAATAGGGACTCTCTCGCGCATAATGGGGATTCTACTTATAAACTTCCTTCTATTTTTCATAATGCCTATTTTTCTTTTATTTTTCAAAAAAATAGAAAAATAATACGCTTTAAAAAAAGGAGAGGGAAACGTCTCCCGGTTTCACCGTCTCCTCCCCCATCTTTTCAACACTGACTAAAATATCCTAAAATATAAAAGACGTGAGTGAAACCAGCTTGGACAGATATTTCAATGCTGGTTTGGCCAGGACAAGCCTACCCTTTCCTGCCCCCTCTTCTCAATAATGTGGCTGTATTACCTTTTCGTATGTCCATTGCGCATTCAATCCTTTTTCCTTTGCGTCATTTCTCCATTCTTCTAGCCAGCTAAGAAACAGCGGGTTTGTGCAATGGGTTTGATTATTCTTCTTTTTCGGCATATTCAGGTACCATGTTTCCAGAAAACTTCAAACGTCTTCATGAGACGTGCAACCATGAAAACATCATCGAAAACGCGCGCCATATCCAGTCTCGATGTGAATTGGAGGCTGCTCAGCATGAAAGGGACGTAAGGCAAAAATGATTTCTGGATTAAACTTCCAATCTTATGTAATTTGTGACGTAGGAAAGGTACGATACAGAGCCGAGCTGAAAGGCACCCCAAAAAATAATTTTTCAGAGCATGGGGCTCATCCCTATTCGTCGAGTCAATAATTCTGACTTGGCAGGAATATACTGATAACTGTTATGTGCAATATGGTGCAGCATATGCCAAGTCCATAAAGTACCTAAATATTTCTAGTTTAACGAGGGATTCATTCCTGAAGCTATTTATGGAGCTTTATTCTCCTAAAACTTAGCTTCATCATCGGGAGAAGTTGCTTTATGGTATCAATTGTGTGTCGCTCCATGATCATTAAGTTGATATTCGGTTGCAATATTGGCAACAAAGTCGACAACGACTTGGTTGGATGACTACTCATTTAATTTCGATGGAAAGCTGATGAAGACATGTCAATATTCGTACACCAATATTAACATTGCCATACATTGTCTCTTCAGCCATTCTTTGCCGTTTGCAGCCACTAAAAAAGACTAGATCGAGATTGAAAAGACGGTATCATGTCACGTCATTTATATGTCATTGTTTAAAAATATGACTTTATTTGCATTAAAATCTATGTGGAAATGCCCAAATTTAACAATAAGCCCTCTTATAAAATTCGATCAGCCAGTCAATTGTAGCTGATAAATGCCAGCAATCAAACTTATGCTTATGTGCTTAATGCTCCTAAAATCCCTTCTTGTGCTTATATTGAAAGACAAAGAGCATGCTGCAACTCAATATTTCTCCATTAGATACACCACTCCCTGGACAGTGTCAGTCAAGTAAAAAGAAAAGGCCTAGATAATATTCTTCCTCACTTTGCTATTATGGGCAAATCGATGCGTTTTGATAAAGAAAGCTGAATAGCTTGCAAAGGGGCATTGAAAGGCGACCGGGGGTTGCTTGACAGGGGGCCAGGGACCTGCAGTACACTTTCGTGAGTGCCAACAGCTGAGGGGGTTCGGTTGCGCTATGCTCAGTAATATTGCCCAGGAATAATATATAAGCTGATGGCTTCATGAAGGACTAAGGCCCCGTTTACACGGGCACGGTAGAATCCGTATCTTTTCTGGGAAAGATCCGTACCTTTTTGGGTACGATTAGAAAGCGAATCCATTTGGATCCGTTCCTTCATCGGCGCCGTGTAAACGGGTGGATACGGATCCGCAAAGGCATGGCAGTGAAACGAGACCACCAAATCGAAAATTGACAATCACCTTGTCATTGCGCATGCTTAAAAAGAGAGATTCGCTTTTGGTCCGTTCCCCTGTAAACGCTTTATAGTTTAGGATCCGGTCTCGTGTAAACGCTTGTGGATCGTATCTCTATTCTGTGGTACCTAAAAGGTCCGGATCTTTTGGATCCGTTCCTTTTTCTCTCGTGTAAACGGGGCCTAAATGTATGCGAGGTCGCATATGTAAAATTTTGGAAGCCAATCATGAGTTATGGCAGTAAAGGTAGATGAATTTACAAATATGGCAAAGAAAGACAATAATTGCAAAAATATTATTGTTACTACTTTCACATCATTACGGTTACAATTAGCTCAATTGCTACGTATCTGTTACGTAAGTGTCACTTGAAATGCAGCGATGAAGGTTGCTAAAATGGTGGACTGATTTCTCGAGTGGTAGAAGTATTAAGAAAGAAGCAAAGATTTGCTTCTCATGGAGATAAATCATAAATTAGCGACAATGGCCTTTCATAATCACCACGCTTCTCCTCCTCTCATTCCCAACTTCTCTTCTTCATATCGAACAAAAGTAACACAATTTTTTGCCGGTTTCATTGCTGTTGTATATCGAGCAATGTGCAAGTGAAGTATTTTCAGATGTTTGATATACTTGAATACGCAGGGAAACGGCATCAAATGTTATGTTACCGGAAAACATGAAAAACTAATAATTATCTGAAAAGTATGTGACAAACTAACATCTCTTGACTAAAGGGTTATACGAGGGGCAAATCACTGCAAAAAAATCTCGTACATCTTTTGTGAAAATCCTATTGTTTTATCGAAAAATCCCTGGAAATCCTATTGTTCTCGTGGAAATCTCGTACGCTATTTGCAAGAGTGAATTGCCCCTCGGGGTTAAACATATATGCATATAACATATGGCAAGTACAGCACACCCCTACGTATTATTTCTCCTTTAAAATCTCATTCTGTCTTCCATCTCATCTTTGGATTTTGAAAATTGTACAGGGATGTTCTCTCTTAAGCACGAGTTTTATGAACGATTCCTGATGCCAAATCAGAAACAAAACATGTTTTTCTAATTGATGTAATTCCGTCGGTACCTCGGTTAAAATCGAGCTCCCTGTGGAACGAAAACGAGATTTGATGTATTCTCGTTTCCATGAAAGGTGATTTTGGTGCCAGACGATCATATACATTTGGAAGTTGGAAGGCTCGTCGAAAGAAAGAATGGATAATTTCCTTGAAAGAAACACTGAAAGTAGTGACAATGCATTTGTTGGGATACGCTTCTGCCAAGAATGGTAAGCTCTTCTTCAATACTATAAGAGTACGTAACAATTTAATTCTGATGCCGGCCATTAGCTAGAATCCAGTTGAATCTGAGCTTACCATTCATTACCATCTCCTAAGATCTTTCGAGCAATTCATATGATTCAATTGATCGAATGTAGTATTTACATGCTGTTATCTGCCTTATTCAAAGATGTAATAACTCGTTGTTTCTGTATTCGGTTGGGCTCTAGACTGATAATGTAAATATTGTTGTTTTAGAGCTAGAGAAACTAACACTACAAAGTCAAGGCCAGTATCACATTTTTCGTAAATAACGTAAAACTTAGTGAACTTGGTTCTTTTAAATGCTAATTTTTTGTTTCAAAAAGGCAAGGGATTACGCTAGTTGGAAAATGTTGTCTTTCCATATCTTATATCACCCATCAGAGTATGTTAAGTATTGATTATCTCCTCAAGCTAAAAAGATTGTGCTTAATCACGTAGTTTATAGATAATTGTTGCAAAATTTGCAAACTCATGTTTTCACAGACTGGAATCTTTTTGAATCAGTAATTCTAATATCTTTTTTACAGATATCTAGAATTTCAAAAGTTCCGAGGAATTATTTCTATGCCACTTTTTAACCTATCTATGCTTATTCAGGTCTAATTATATAACCTCAAAATATGTCTTTGTCAAAACTATGGGGCTAAACATTGTTGAAAAAAGTGTATAGGTTGGGGGCCTATTAATAAATTCAGAAATTGCTTCCTTCTGCCCAGTTATGTAGCCCTTATTATACAAAAATATGTATTCATTACTTTTGTACACAAAAAAACTATTTGTAGCAGAAGATGGTGTTGACATTTGAATTGTCAGGCATAAATAATAGGCATGGCTGTGCACTCACTAAATCTTGCTAACATCATTTATTTCATTTTAGCAATAATATGCTGTACCCAAAAGAAAATAAAGAAGACAAAGTCCTCTTATATGCTGTAAGTTCAAAAATATAGCTTAAATGCTTCAGTCATATTTTTATCAAGCTGCAAGTGGACCTGTCACTTTGCTGGGGAAACAAGTTTTTGCTGCTGCTTCTGTTTTGACACTGCTATGAAAGCAAGCATATTTTGCAGCTTGTTAAGGGGACAGTGTAGATGTTTAAACACTTAATATAAAAAATAAATGGATTAATTTTACATGGATTACTCTTTATAAATAATTCTGGTTTGTCCTATCTCAAGGCTTCAAATGAAAACATATTAGAACAAGGGAAAAGTGTCTTTATGCAAATTATTATCCAATTCAATAGTCCAATATTTAAATTCAATGGAAAAATTTTGCTTAGCTTAGCTAATTATCATAGGTAATATGACTAAGTAATATATGTATTGCACTGTTTCTTCCATCATTGTACATTGATTGGTTATCTTACAGTGTCGAAACTGTGATTACCAAGAGAGAGCAACTAACAGCTGCATTTATGTGAACAGAGTTGTACATGATGTCAAGTAAGTTTTGATGATAGTGTTGCATCATATTTACAATTTGATCATCATAAAATGGGTTTGTAATACACATACAGTAATATGCTCACTTCAATTGTATGGTATGCATAATCTATGAAAAATAAACATCCCAGGTAAAGTGAAGATCTTGAATGTTCATTATCCCAATATAAGTGACCACTTTGATGCTAATCTCTCCTTGGCAGTGTAACTGATCAATAAAGCTATTATTTTGTAATTTTATTCAATAATTGTGTTATCATTTTATTACCATTTTCAACCATGTCAACCTAGCAGAATAGAAATGCCATTAATTGAGAGCCAAAACAAGCTAGATTTAGCACAGAAACCTTTCTATGTGCAATCAAATAGAGTCTTTTATGATACATGTTACCTAAACTTTGGCTTGATGTTGTAGTTGCATTTGACCAAATCTAACAGAACTATTTCGTTATTACTTGATAAGGGCACTTTTAAATCTGATCAAATGCTTCTTCAAGTGTTTATTCATGTTTTGCTGTCCTCAAAGTTGATTAAACAATATGTTTTCTATATTACCTGCCAATGTTTGTTTACCTAATTTTTTCCTTTAGTGAGCTGACCCAGATAATTGCAGATGTTGTAGCCGACCCAACACTTCCAAGAACTTCAGAACATAGTTGTCCAATGTGAGAAAACCATAATGTTAAATGTTATCAAATTATTTTTGCTGTGAAGAAACATCAACAATGGTTTTATTAAATGTTAGGATAAGGGTTAATGGGAAAAACACATTCTTTATCAATCAGGCTAATTCTTAGTACCACAATCCTTCTTTTATTGGGGCAATTGTTAGAATTTTATAGTTTCAATTTAATAATTTCTTGCTGGATGACTTTTGCCTTTTGAGACTGTTAAAAGTATGAAGAATTTGACCATCATTTGCAGGTGTGGTCATAGTGAAGCAGTTTTTTTCCAATCACAGTCAAGTAAGGCAGATGTAAGTAGAATTCAATTTTCAGACTTACCATCCGTTAGTGGCAATTTCAAGCTCATCAGACTAGCCTATGAAGAACAATCAGTCATTGAGAATTTTCACCAATTAAAGTTAGGTTCCTGTATGGATCTTCATCTCCTTTTGGCCAAAGTTGCAATTTAACAATTGGCAGTTCTTCTATTAGCCTTCAAAATAGCTGAGTCAATGATCCTAAAGTATGTTGAAATTAGAGTGTTGTTGGATAAATGTTGCCTTCAATATTCAAGACCAGCGTTGTCTAAGGGTAATGCATGAAATGTGTAGACTGTAGTCCATCGGCAGGAATTTCATAATTGCCTGGTTTTTTTTATAGCACATGAGGCTCTACTATGTTTGTACAGCAACAAACTGTGGTCACAAATGGTCCGAGTGAAGTCATCTGGGAAGTCATATAAAGCTTAACACGAAAGTGTCATACATAAAGAATACCTGGCCTGTGACAAAGCATAAAGAGATAAAGCTTTAATCAAGCCCATGATTGCTGCAACAGTTTTTGCATCAACAGGTTGAAGAAACTGTACTATGATGGCAGCTGTGATCAATGACTTTGGTGAAGAAATTTTGTAAATTTCAAAATTCCTAAAGTCAATTAGACTGAAAAACAGCTCTAAATATTTACTTTCTGCTTGTGGTTTTGGGCTTTTGATATTTGCCATAATTTTCCTTTAAAAAATAGCTCAAACATATTTTTGTAAAATATTGGTTTTTGCTAATTTTGCCAGCACTATCAGATCCAGTCTTGCACTGGTCTAGCAGTTTATGTCTTGTCAATAGAAACATGCAAACAAGAGCCTCCATCTTCCTCAAATTTTCAATCAAACTTTCAAGCAGACAGACAGACTTATAATGCTGTTGATAACCTCTGTTAAAGACTACCAATGCAGATGTTTCTAAACTCTACAAGAAGGAAATATCACATCTACTTTTATGAAGAAACCACTTAAATCCAACAGTAATGATTGTGTTAGAAAGTTCGCATGTTTAGATATCAGTATCGGATCAAAAGTAGAAGTCATTTCTCATATTTCAAGAAAGTCTATCATTTAAACTAGTTAAGATTACAAATAATTTAGGCATCCATCGTTTAAGTTGCGGAGAACATGATTGTATTACGAACGACTAGGTGAAATGCAACGTAAGGTGGTGAGTGTATTCGTTATGGTATTTTCAGATCAATCTATTTTAAGTTAATTATTTGTTAACCAAGCGAAAAATAAGCTGTCGTTTAAAAGTGGTTTGCAGTTTCAACCGTAAGGTGATGGTTATTTATTCCCATGATAGAGTACTCGTGAAATCACGTTTGTCTGTGACGCAATTTTAAGCGGATCAAACGCGGCAGCCCTGCCGCATCACAGGGGTTTGTAACAAGATTATAAGCAATTTAAGTCTGTAGTCTTGTGACTTCTGTTCAAACTTTCTACTTGAAGTATTTTTGTCAATACGCCGCATAGAAAAGCATTTCTTCGATGACACAATACTGTATCATTTCACAGTGCCAACAAACAATTTGCGAAATTTTTTTAAGACAAATCTACTATTAATTGATTGTGACATCATTTTAACTAATTACTTGTAGAATTATCATGCATGGCTTCTCTTTTTTTGATAAACTAAGAAAAGTGACAATAGCATATTTTGAGTAAAAGAAAAGCAATTCCTTAAAGAAACATTTTCTGAAGGATCAATATCTGATTGTATGAAAAAGTTTTTTACTCGCATTTACGACAGTCAAACGAACTAAATCCTGATATTGATTTTACGTGTTATAGTTCTTGCAACACAAGTATGACTCCCCCGTCAAGCGAAGCTAATTCCTCCTATGTCTAAAACTTCCTAAATACAGCTCCCGATAGGGGTGAGGTAGAAGCCCTCGCTATAAGCAACCGCATTTGCTGCTACTTCGAAGGTACAGCTGCACCTTCACAAGACTTTTAGTTGGCTCTCTATTGGATTGGCTTGTATTCTTCAAGTTTGACTGTCTGGGCTTGACATTATTTGCTCAGAAGGCAGCCATTGGATGGTAAGTTTCTAACCACTTAACGATAATGTCAATCTCGTTGATGAATAGCTTAATGTTCCATACTGAATTGTCCAACGAAAAAGTCCTGTTGCTGGCTCAAACCACCAATTCAGCCATTTTCGCCGTTATCTTTTTATTTTATCAAATGCATCTTCGGCAGTATACCGTAATATTTCAATAGTTTTGATTGCCTAAAGTGCTTGGTGAAGTCAGTACAAATTTGGTGTTTTCGAGCCTGGCAGATCTTGTCGATATGTAACAATGCAAAAAATCCATTCCTGTTAAGCATATCAACGCATCCGGGGTTGAGGCAATTTTGAGCACGTCCTTGCAAACGTGAACAGATGATTTAACCATAACCATAATCAACGGAGAGACTTCGATGCAAGTTATCAAGTAGCGAATCGTAGTGGTCAACCAATTATCAAAACTGTTGGAGGGGCAACTTGAGTAAGAGATTGGGGCTTATTAGAAGTCAAAGAGTCTTGAAGGGCTAGTATTTTAAAGGTAAACCATTTTGTATAATCTGTTACACTACTCGTTGGGTAAGTGCAGTTCAAATATGGAAAAAGCTTACAGTCCCAGCACATGGAGGGCGAAGAGACTTTCCTACGAACCCCACAAAATGTCTAAATCAATAGGCGTTTTTTCTCAGTTTCATAAGCAAGAGATTGGCAAGAAGTCATCTGCATGCGTTCTTTGTCGTGCTCAGATATTTCGAATGTGTTCTGCGACTTTCGAATTTATCCGCGAATTTCATCGATAGAATTTCGCTCAGATTTTGACTCAAGTAACATAGAAATTTATTGTAAAAAATTGCTAATCCTGTCAACATTTCGCAAGCTATTGTCACATGACCGTGAAATGAGGACATTATAATCACGTGGCAAAAAGTCCGATAGCGATGTATAGCCACATTAATTCTTCGGCATCCCAAAATCCGATCGAAATTGCAAAACTGATCAGACAAAGCTTTCTCACTGCCGAGAAGCCTGCGTACCAAGGAGACAGAATAGCAAAGAGAACAAATACAAATGCTTCCGCGATACGAGATGCTGACGATTGGAGGGCCACCTATCATCGCAGAGCTAGGCATGAATCTGAAGGTTTCTTTTCAGCTCTCGGTCAACCGTACGAAGAACTTGGGGAAACAGAACTGAGTACAAAGTCACTTGTGGTTAATGCTATGAAGGATATTGGTGCCATCTTTGAAGCAGAGGTGAGCATAAACAGCAATATATCTATTCCCAGTCTTTATTAGACGGGCTAGTCCCAGACTCTTTTCACGCGCGCCTACTTTTGTTTAGACATGATTTTAAAGATTTGCATTTGTAGATATAAATCTAATAAGCAACATCTCTCGTTTCACACATACCCCCGATAGTTTGAGTTGAAACTTCTCTTTCTCTCGAACGTCTGCACATTTCTTACCTGCTACTCATCTGATACTTTTCACTTAATTCTTCGCACTTTGCACTTCACACCATACTTTTCCATTATGAACTTGAGCATCAAGTTAAGTACAAGGCAATACATCATTTCTATGAAGCTAGACACCTGTAGCACACTTTACCCAATGCAAATAATCATGCGTCTTTTTAGAAGATGGTTTAGCTTTGTAAATCCGAATCAAAACACTTTATATATAAAAAAATTAACGTTCAGGCTAGAGTCACTATGCTTGATCTTTGATGGTCCAGTAAACTGTGCTTTTTGTTTTCTGTTGAAAGAGAAAGCTCTGGATTCAACCCCAAAAGCTGAGGGCTGAGGTAATGCAAGAGAAGAATGAGTTACCGAAGATAGTGGCTAAAATGGTAAGCAATTTGGTTCAATTATGATAATAAACTTCATTGTTAATGCTAATAGAGGTTTTGCGAAGTGGATGGCAATGAAGAGAAATTTATCTAGGATTGTATCGCAGCGAATGTTAACAATGAACTGAACTTCCATTCGTGGGATCTACTTTTGCCACTGTGGCCTAGTTTAATTCACATATGAAGTGAGCTACTGTTTTGTAAAATTCATTATAAAAAGAGCGACTCTTTTTGGCCTTATAACGAAGAGTACTTAATCGTAGGATCCACATAATTTTCAAATGCAATCTTTCTGTATCCACAAGTTTACCACGAATTTCATCTAATGGTCTTAATTAACTGTCCACGCCATCTTCATTCTCATATTTGGGCCTATATCTGTCGTCTTCTCTGTTCTGTGTGCCGATTAGACGTTTATTTTAATGTCTGGTTAGAGCGTTTGCAGTGCAATAGGCGTTTACAAAGGTGGCTTCTTCCAAACTTGGTCTTCATTCAAAACCTAATGCCAGTGTCGTTGTCTTCCTCATAGCAAAAGGTGGCGGAGAAACAGAAGTCTCATGAACTGCGAGACAGTGGCTTCGAGGCAGTGAGGGAGATTCTAAATGATGGTGAAATGAAGATAACATATTTGAAAGCAGGCAAACCGTTGATTGATTGCCTATCTGATGCTTCAAAAGTAAGTGACGTCACAATCCATATACCCTGGTGCTTTGAGGTTATGGCTGACGAAGCAGCACTGCTGCATTATACCTGCTAATTAATTGACGATTGGTAATTGTTATTCATGCATTGGAGATGTGCACTGCAATTACACACTTTAATCTTCTTGTGGAAGTTGCTGTTATGAAATAAGTAGATAGAACTACAAAACACCCCTTCTAATAAAGTTTCTTGATCGTTTGAGGAGATGAAGAAGGCAAGCTGCTAGTTTTCTTTCGGCTAATTAAGGGAGAGCTATCCAGCGCTTGGAAAGTAAGATGCTAAACACTTAAAACACGTTATACTGACTAAGTGCTTTTAAACTTGCTTTCTTATTTCTCCAAGCCAACGGCAGAATGGCGGCAAAGCATTGGAAATCAGAAGAGAGGCAAGTTAATAATGGAGACACCAGATCATCTGATTAAGAAGGACAACCCTCTAGAATCTTGTGCTAGAAATAAAAGGTTTGGTTTTGATCATTAGTAGACTATGAAAAGCAATGAAAAGCACATCGCCGAGGACTCAGTCTTTCCACACAAAACAGTCAACAAACCCATTACCCTTTATAACCAATGAACTGACTATTTGACTAGAATTGAACGCATCACAGCCAGCGAATTCCCAAGCAGATAGAGATAAAGTGCTATGCTTCCTCAGTATGCTGTTAATATGGCTCACTGTAAAAGAAATTGAATAGAGTAGTTAAGTGACCCAGACTAGGTACGTAACTCACTGCGTCAACTGGGAATATCAACTTCTTCTTGCTACTAGTCGGAAATTTCATTCTAAGCATATTCATTTCTAGGGAACCTGATAGCAAAGCAAGGAAGCGTTTCTTAGCAAAACTTAAGTGCTTGAGAACAATTTTCTGCTGTGTCCTGAATATGAAAAATAGAGACCTTCGAAGTAAGGTGAGTTGCGCTCATGGTGAATTGCAAAATATCCATGGTCAAACTTGCTGCACATTTCTTGCTAGCTGTAGGTCAATGAGAAATGCTTTGAATTTATAGGTTAGTGCGATTTAGATCTAATTTTATAGCAATTTGCAATAGGGGCATTGTGCGTAGGGCTAGGACGTAAGCTCTTTAGCTTTCAGTGCTCTTTTTGACGTGGTGATGGCCAAAAAGTAAACAGAAGCATAAACGTATATATGAGTAGAGTGCCACTACAATCTGGATCCTTCCCACTTTAAAATTTCTGTTTGATCAGCGGGAAATGGCCTACGCACGATAAGTGGGTGTAACCAATGAAAAGCACCTCTCTGGTTCCGATGTGTCGTTCAATTCCACTGTATGAAAAAAGAAACATTTCATTACAACTTATTTTCCAAGGTGCTCCCACTTAAAATCAGATCAGATACTAGATTTCAAATTGGCTTCCTCCTCATCACGAATTTACTTCCCGCTTTCACAACCTTGCCTGCATTGGAACCTCTGTATTCTCTAGAGCCCGCTGGTTAGAGAGGCCTTACAATTCTTAAAGCGAGAAGTCAGTGCTGATTGGGTGCAGCCTCAACCCAACCGCCTTCCACGCTTGTCAGCCGTCCCAACAGCGTTCCTTCCGAACCACCGAAGTCTCAAATTGCAAAATACGTCATCAAGCGATACCGGGTCGTTGTGCCCCAGATCACTGGCGCTAGGGAGGGCCCCCTCGATTGTCCCTTCAACTGATGATTGTGAGTCGTCAATTAGCAGGTATCGGCTGACCACTGCAGAGGCTGGAATAAAGACAAAAAATGGGTACGCATTGGCTAATCAGTAGGTGGAAAATTTGTGCTATTCACCTGTCTATGAAATCACTTCGTCTTTCGACTGTGTTTAGAGATTGCGGATTGATAGCAGATTAATAACGAAGAAGATCAGGTATCGATAACCCAAAGACAATAAAAAGAGCGATGCATTGAGATGCATTCGACCGCTTTGATTGATTAAATAACCATTCTCACCTTTGATGGCATGCATTTGACATCAATTGATCATTTTAAGGGAGCGGTCTGCTCTAAAACTGTCAGTTTTGGAAGCTGTCTACTCTTGAAAAAGTGAATACCACCACTTGAGTACATTATTCCTAGTTTAATCAAATGGTTAGGTGACAAGGAAGCCGAATTTTCGAGGAAAAGAGTCCAAAAAGTGGCCTCTAATCATCTCATTATAATCCATAGGGAAAAGGGTGTCACACACAATTTGGTGCATCAATTTTCATTTTTCTGCTACTGTTAGGGCGAGGAAAGTGCTACAAAATATAGATTCACAGTTAACTTTCCAAACACAGCAACCAACCAACTCAACTTCAAATCAAGTCATACTTTTAGGAAAAGCAAATCTTTAGCATTTCTATCATTTCATTTCTATCATTTCAATCTCTCATTTAATAATTGATTTATTTATTTCATTTCCCCGCAGACTAAAGATTTCGTCTTCAAGAATAGCAGCATTAAATCCGGGGATACGATCGGAAACTCTGGACTGCGCTCTTTCCCCTCATGTAGACCAGGCTAAAGTCAATGACAGCCTTGCTGCAGATCAGCTGAGCCTCGGAAAAGGGGGGAAATTCAGCTCTTTCCTGGCAAATTTCCGGACGACTTTGAAGCCTCGGTAAAATGTTTTGACATGCGTTCTTCTTTATTACCGAGCAAAGTGGCTCTTTTGACCTTAAAGATTATCTTGTTTGTGGAATGATTAATTTTGTCAGTTGGTAAATTACTTTGGGAGCAATAACCACTCCTAGCCGAAGCCCAATAATTGCTTGCAACGTAACACAATTGCTTGCAAGAATTTCCGTTATAATCCCTGCTTCGGTTCTCCATGACTATCTTGTTACTGAGCCAAACATTTACCAAGGAAACAATAAATTGCAAGAATTTGCTTGTGCTTCTACGCGATTGAGTCACCATTGGTTGCCAAATATCATTGTATCAACGCTTCGATCTTAATTTGTAGAAGAGGTGCTATCTTTCAAAACAAAGGCAACTTTGATCTTCCTTTGTGGCAGAGAGTCATCCAGGAAGAAGCACGAAGAGAAGGTATGTATAGCACATTTCTATCTTCTTAACTCATTACTTGGTAGTGTTTTAAGGTAGGTGTTGCGCTATCCGTTGTTTTTACTTAAATCTGACTTTGATTTCATTTTAAATTTCAGAAATTAAACACAGCCGGAAAGCAAAGGAGTTGAAGTAAGTTATTTCAAAGGAAGCTATATTGAAATTCTCTCTTTATTGGGTTTTCCCCATTAATCGAGCAAATTCGATTCTCTGATTTCGTATTGCGAATCACTTCAGCATGATCATGTTTCATTCAAACTGCTCGTCTTCTTAATGAAGTAGACTGTGCAATTTTCTTTCCTGTTAAACCTCCAAGTGTCTTTACATTTGCGCAGCTTGAAGTTACTTGTTGATATCTTCCATATCCAGACGTAATATCAAAGCGGACATGGGCGCAATTAAACTCATGTTGGTCGTCGCCAATTCAACTTTGGCACCAAAAACCGTTGTATTTCCAGAATGTCATACGGACATGCCTTATTGACAATCCTAGCAAGCAGTGGTATTATAGGAGATACTGGAGAACAGCTAGTGGTGCATATTTGACTGCGATAATAAAGAACCACGACATAAAAGATTTTGAAGCTGTGATGTGAAATTTCTGTAAAAGCGTCCTATTAGAAAATTCTGTAGCCCTTGATGTAGTCTCAACAGTTATGGCTGGGTTTGGAAAGAGCACTTGGCAAGGCCAATTTTCAACGGTTAACGAAAAGCTGTGTTGTGTCGAAGAATAAACATATGCCTCTACTTCCTTAAGAAGTACAACAAACAACGAATAGTGAGCCATTTGATCAGAGTTAAAGATTTAATATTATTGTGCATTTATTTGATCAGCTTTATGGCTAAAGTTAAATGCACTTTGCTATAAATACAATCCTTCTGCCTTAGTTCCTCGTGTTTCTACAGAGCGTTTTTACGATATTTCTTCGACTTGCAGCCCTTTTTTCCATGATGAAGCAAATTGTTTGCATCATAGCTTAGAATCCTATTATTGCAATGTTTTGAATATTCTTATGTGTGTTTTTCCTTTGCCTGCTTCAAAAGAAACAAGCAGCCAGAGGATGTAGAAAACATACTGAAGCAAACAAAAAAGGCATTTCTCAATATGAAGAGCAGATGTGCTAAAAAGCTGCAGAAAGATCTGGACACAAGGGTCGGGTACGGTGATATTGGTTTTGAATTATTCTAAGGCTTTCACACGAGGAACTATAGCATACTTGGAATTGCTTTCAGAAATATTGATTTTGCTGGTCCTTGGTGAAATAATCTTTCTCAAGGTCTAGGTATACTATAATTGAAGTCGATTCCCCGATGGAAATCGCTATAGCATTTAACATAACAAAGTAAACAATAGCAGATAAATCATCTTTGCGAGGCTTCCTTGTTCAGAGAGTTTCTTATTCGGCCTTGGCAAATCTGAACCACGTCTCACTGATTCACATACCTTCACCATACATCGTCGATCTATTATTATCTTATTAGCAATCTCTTTCACTGATGCTTAATTTTATATTTTATTAACATCCTGCTGATGGAATACTGATTCTAAACTTGTTTAGCGACTTGTTTCTCTATTGGATAAAGTACGAGATGTATATGGCTTTTTCAGGGATGAAAGAAATGAAAAATCACGGCAACTTTAGAACTGAAGGCACTTTTTAATATCAATGATGCCTGTATAAAGATACAATTCTGTCTTTACAAGGCCTTGCAAAACAACCAGTTAATAATTGCTTAATTACATAACATTGCTAGTGCTGGTTGAATTGTTAGCTCTTGTTACCAGGTATTTGCGACAACGATTCAACTGTTTAGAAGTGTCGATTTTTCACGAGGAAGACCTGAGAAACATGCGACTCAAAGTAAAAGAACTGCAGCGGCGTGAGAGTCTGGACAACACGTGTCCGACTGGATGGCTAGTATTCCACTGTTCTCTCATAGTTGGTGCCAAATGCTGTTGGTCCTTTTTGTCACTTTGTCTGTTGTACCGATATTTTCCATGCTATTTGTTTGATTTTTAAACGCATAGCGAAACCTTTCTTCTAAAGTTTATGTATGCTGTACTGTATATGGCGAATGCCTAATACAGTCTATGGAGTCCAGGATAACGTACGGTAAAGCAAAATTGATCCCGTTCGAGAATGCGATTGAATTGTCAAGACATGATTCCAGTGGTTGGCCTATGCTGACGTTAATAACAGTGATGAGGACGGTGGTCCTGCTGTTTTTGGTGACCTTAAAAACAATTTGATAAGATATACCAGGCTGGGATGAGTTTTCGTGGACTATTTGTCTTGTTTTCAATCTTTCTTGTATTTTATTGCAGGTACGAGCAACTGTGCAATGAGCAGAGCTCTTTGAATCTTGACAATGACGACGAAGTATTGTCAGAAGTAAAAGGGTTATTACAATTCACACGACTAGAGCTCACAGCGATAACACACCTAAGGGTAGGTGATAAAATATCCATGCCTCTAAATAATTCTCATTCTAAAAGGATTAAAGCCGTTGGTAATCTTTTGGCATAATTGTCATTAAAAGTAGCAGCTGTCATGAAAACATTTTTCCCACGTGGACTGATGTCCTTTTTTAGAGACTAGTGGTGCAATGCTGCCTTGTTCCAATCTTCTTTTGGAAACATTTTTGTAACTCTCTCCTGCAAAGCTTCCCTGCTTAACTGGAAAGCTTACATTTGCAAATAAACCAAGTGTTATTCAAGTGCTTAGGCTTTGATAGTGTGCAGTTATGCCGGGAGAATAAACTAAATCGATATTTGTTCAAAGAACATGACGGAACATCGCGCCTATGCATTATTGTTTACCATGGGTCGTAGTCCGTAAGAATCCTCTTCACATAAACTAGCTATTTACAAGGGGTAAAAAAATTGAGAAATACTGCAGAATATTTTCAATATCGATTGACTTTTCATGCCTGTGTAAAATTGTGCTGACAAGAAAGGATAATATGATGCAGATAATTACTGATCAGTGCCGAACAATGATGTGATTTGAACAGCTGCCAGTGAATTTAACGCCATTCTCAACACAATAAATAGGTGAAGTTTCCTTTCCTTTTCAAGAAAATAGATCGAAGTTGCAATAAGAACATTTTCCCGTCTCTCGATCGTTTAGAATACCCAAAATCATTTTGTACCTGTATGTCATTGCTGATCCATTCTAGTCAACTTGGCAGCCACCATCTGAATTTTGGATATGTTTGTTCAAGTTCTAGTTATGCATTCAAGAATTATCTGTCCTGGAAGCTGATACGACCAAAATTCTGCTTCTTTTATGTTTCAGGCAAAGTTGTGTCTACTTGTCATGTCTCTTCCAGTGTATGAATTATGCAGACTATCCATGCAACAAGCCTTCAAGGTTTTTAATGCGTTGCAATTGCTATCCTATTGTCTGTTTTATCCTTAATATTGTTCAATCCTTTCGAATGCCCTCTATGCATTTGAACGCTTCTCACTGCAGGCATTCTTTTGAATCTGATATGAGCCTTCCTTGCGTTATTGCTTTTACCATCTATGCTATTGCCGTCATCCCAGTTTCACCTTACCGGTGCCTGTGTACTTGATAGACTACAGCTATTTCGTTGCAGTTCTTTCTTACATCGATCATGGAAATATCGGAGCATGTTCTGGAGGACTGGATGCTCAGCAGAAAACTGATTGCAAGCAATGTATTGATGGACTAATAAGAGTATACTAGCAACACTACACGCATTCTGTAAGCAAAATCACAAACAGTCTGTCATGCTACGAAGTACTAAGATTAAGGTGGCTGAAATTGCTGAAATTCTTGCAAGCACAAGATTTTTTTGGGTCCATTTTGGATGTTTATGTTTGTTCGTATGTCTAAAAGAGAGTAGTGTTTGATTTCAAAAGTCATTTTGAATGTCTTGAGAGTTCCTTAGCATGGTTTGCTTACGAATCTGCTAGGATGTACTGCAAAGGGTCCACTCCGTTCCATTCGGTTGACGGTTCCATTTGGAGAAGTTGACGGTGGTTCATAGTGTAGAATCACAACATCTTTTAGACCTCGTTAGGAAGAGGTGAATGATTGTTATGCGAATTCGAACGTACAAATGAGTTGATGATCAGTCATAAAGCAGACACCACAAATGGATTGGAGCGTTTAATTGCAAAAAAAAATATTTTAATTAAAACAACTGGAAACTTCACAATTTTACAATTTAAGGAGTCCAGAACAATTAAGGAAGCATTTCTAGCTGTTTCTTGTTAACAGTGCTGAGTTGCTTACAAATCAAAAGTTATGATGACGTAATTTAAATAAAAGTTAATATATCAAAGTGCGAACCGACTTCAGTCCTTATCAGGCCCATCAAGATCTAAGGCTGCCCAACAGCCTAGTCTTCTCCTCGTCAATAGGCTCATTAGCATGACGAAATTTCTCATCATACTCGAAATCAACTTGCAAGCTAATTTCCGGTGGCCTAAAAAAGATTATTTTTCTTGACGAACCAGCTAAGCAGTGAACTGGACTTATTAGTATGAACTCCACGTCAAATGAAAGTTATTTGAGTTTACCGTTAAAATTTTGCATTAATCATTGAATATTAACATATTGAATGTCCTAATGTGACAATGTCATAGTGAATTCATAAAAATTATGCATGTCTCCAGCGACCGTAATAAAATAGAACAAAAGTGGTACATACCCAGTATTGTATATGAAGATTGCTGGCACCATGATCACAAGGGCACCAATGCTGAACCAAGTACTGATGTGCTGCTGTGGATGCCAACCAAAAGGGGACTCTTTGAACAGTGTCCAGAAGACGAAACCAAGTGGGGTCACTAGAGACTAAAAATACACAATGTAAGTTCAGTGTAGATTTTTTCAGAATGATTGACTGCCTTGCAGTTCTTATTAATAGTATTTTAAAATAATCGTAATCAGTGCCTGCTCAATTTTCTGATTCGAAACAAATGCATCGCTTCTGGAGAAAGACTTTATCAAGAATCGCTACTCGATCAAAGAAAGAAAATAGAGTGGGCAAAGAGTGCAGGCAGAATCATGTCTTTGAATAGCAATTTGTCTTTGTAAACATTAGATAAACTGCGCATGTTGTATATGTAGCGACTAGAGAAGGGTAACATGATGCCGAAAGATAATCTACAACGCATCTCCCGTGAATCTTATCAGATACCACGGGGTGAGGTTTAAGGCCAATGCACTTACTGTGACTAGTGCGAGCCAAGTTGCTCCCTCGGCGTACCTCAGAAGGTTTCCAGAACCGACATAGGAGAGGACATACATGGTGATGAACATCGTGCCTCTTGTCCCACTTACTGAGTTGCACCCAGCGCCGCCAAAGAAACATTCCACTCCAAACCACCAGCTGTATGAATAAGGCAAAATGTCATCATGGCTCACCTCCTGAATTGATCTTTTCGCCCATTACAATAATTATCAAAATTCATCAATATCAAGCGATCAATCGTGACAATATCAAAAAGGATAATCAGGTTTTGCCAAATCAACTCATGTCATGTTACATTTAGTCAGGCCATGTTCAAACAAATCATGACCGTATGATGTCGTTTCATATCGCGTCATGACATGTCATATGTCATATTGATAAAGTTTTGCAATGTCTTGAGTCTTATTTTAAGTCATGGAAGACCCGCATCATAACGCCTGCATAAAGCGTGATTCAATGTCATTTCTTGTCCTTCTGGTCTCCGTCATGTGATTTTCTTTCATGTCATCCCATGTCCGTTCCATTATATCGTCATGACGTTTATTCATGCTGGATGCAAGTCCGGATTCAATTTGTTGCTTACTTTCTTGCGAAATCACTGATGTTTTTTGAATTGCCGAAGCCAGGTACAATATCTGCCCAAAAGAACAGTCCCACAGTCACCAGTTGGAACAGCGAAGTCCAAAACAGAAAATAAACAAGATTGACGCCTCTTCTTGACGAAACACTCTCCAGTTTGAGACTTTTTTCTTCAATGACATTCATAATGGCTGCAGGAACCTAAAAAGTAACAGAAAACCCAGCATGTAACAAATTCTAACTGAACTTTTTTTTCAAAGTGATTATTGTCATCTCACCATATCACTTAGCTTTCCACGTTAGTAAAATCAACTTAAAAATTGTGATCCACAACTGGCTATTTATTTTGTCAGCTTTTGGTCATTACCCGACGTTTTTATCCTCTACTAAGAAAAAGTACTCAAGTTTGCAAAAAATAAGTTTCCTCTGCTTCTCGTAATTGTGATGCTCTGTGCCACGAATAATTTTGTTCAGACGTGAAATGGTGCGAAAAGGCGAAGCGAAGCGCACGCGCGATTAGCGTGCAAATAGTTTGTACTGAGAACTATACGCCTGTTCACACGACGATGGAGCGAAAGCGAAATGGAGCGTCGTAGCGAACTATGGCGAACTCAAGGGCGTCCGAGGCAGAAACCTTAACAACTACAACGAACTTCTGCATCATGTTTCTTCAGGAGTTGAAACTGAAGAAGCAATGGACATGGAATATTGCAACGAGCGTTGTGCTAAGAAACTACCCCTACTTAGCAGTTGAAATTACCCGTGAATTAATACACCTTAAATTGTGCCATGGTTATCATCAGGAGCGTAGAGAGGCGGGGGGGGGGCGGGGGGTAAACGGCGCAAAGGTCTGGGGCCCGCAAAATATAGGTCTTGCAGTTAAATATTTCGACTGCGGCGCAAAAGGGCCTGGCTCCGGGGCCTGGGCCGTTTATTAACGACCCTGGTTATCATTGTGCTTCATCAAAAGACGATATTCACCAAAATCAGGCACAAGGTAGCAAAATTATTCTTCGTTTTAAAACTTTTGGAATATTTCGGGAAACAATTTGCAGAAAATTTTTTTCTCTTTCCTTTAAAATACCCCATTCCGGCGTCAAACTTCACCCTGCAGAACTGTCTGATTAGCTATTCTCGCTCGCTGCACGATGTTCCGTTCGCTTCTCTTCTCTTCGCTTCTCTTCGCTTCTCTTCGCTTCTCTTTTCGCTTTTTGCTGCACTGTGAACGCAACTCGGTGTTTATTCTGACACTCACGAAGCCCAGCATGAAGCACATTGGCCACAGTACGCCTGCTGCTCCAGACGCGCCACCGAGGTCTTGTTTACTCCGGGGATCAATCTTGGGAAAAATTGTGGGCAGGAGACACAGGAACAAGCCCAGCACCACCAGCATGCCACATACGAACTTCCGGAGGGTCGGTCTTTTTTTCAGAATAAGGAACCTGCGATGGAAGACAAAGGAAGACGGATGACACTGCTCTGCAGGATAAGATTCGAAAAGGACATGAAGGCAAGAAAATTTCCGGTAAGTCCTTCCGCATACCAGAAAAAATTCCGGCTTTTTAGGACCGCGACACGTTTCGGACCGAGGCGCGCTTTTCTTGGGTTGCTCTTTTCGACGTATTGTTCCTAGCTTTGTTTACTTTAAATGTCAATGCCTGGTTTTTGTTTATAATTCACCTAATTGTGATGGATTGCAGCTCGATTTGATGGATTGCAGCTCGATTTGACGGATTGCAGCTCGATTTGATGGATTGCAGATCATACTCATGATCGATTGAAGATTCTTGATAGCATTTGCAAAAATTCAACTGGAATCAATGATTTGTCCGATCCTCTATAAACTTCGAGCACTAGAAAAGCTACAGAAATTCAATTCTTTTTTATTCCCCAAAACATGCCCTAATTTGTTCCCTTATTTACATTTCGGCGTCAGGCCTACCAACGGAAGTTGCCCTAGTTATTTCGGGGAACTGAAAAATCGTGTGATGGCTATCATGATGACTATGATGATGACTATCGAAAAATCATGTGATGGCCACTTCACTTTTCACTGGTTCAGCATTTTTCACATGAGCAATAGTTGAAAAGTTTCGAATGGAGACGAAAACAAGGAAACGCGAAACGGATTTTACGCGGGATTTAGAGATGAGGTGCGCTGAAGTCAGGAAAGATAAGCTCGATTCCCAGAGAGAAAAGTCAACCAATAAGAAAAAATCGAAATGAGCAATGAAAATTCAGCTTTTTGGGTGGGATTGCTACAAGTCTGAGTATAAGCTCCTTCTTGGCTGTTTAAAACGCTAAATAAATTATTGAACTTACCTAACTACTAAAGTGAGTGGTATGAGAAAATTCCCCAATATTGCCTGAAGATATGGGGCAGTTCTTTTGCCGCTGCTTGCAAACACAACCAAAACACCATTAAGTCCGTCGCAGACTCCGACCTGGACCAGAAGCAATTTGGGAAACTTTCTTTCGGTTTCACCTATCATATTTGGTTTAAAGGCCATAATAACGAGGACACCAAGTCCAAATATGATAACAAATAGTGTACTTGCAAATGAAACCACGAAATAGCTGTCGACGGTCGGTGTATACCCAGTCGTGTCGCTTGGCCCGGAATTGGTCGAGTCCACCCAAAGCGGCAGCGACACATTCTGCCCGACCTGCCCAGATACTGCAATCGTGGCAAAGAGCAGGTTGGCCCAAAATGCACTGACGTGATAACCTCCAAGTTTGATGCCGTCCTTCGCACGTTGGCGCTCGTGGTCTTTTGAGTGACTAGCATCCATGTTGTAGTCACAAGATAGAGAGAGGCAGAAGTGACAGCGGTCGTTTCCTTGTTGTTTTTGGAGACGTTTGCCCGGGCATAATCTCGTCTTCAAGTCGAGGTTTGTGTCCAAAGAATTTGCGGCATAAATTTTGTCGTGGATAGGATCATAACAGACCACGTATAAAGCAAGGGAAAGCTGAATTTGCCAAACCTTGCTTGAGTTTGGTTCTACCGAAATGTTATTTTCAAATTGCAAATATAATTTCTACGTCATGCAGGTATTTTACAGAAAGGAGGGATCAATTGTTTAACAAGGTGAGCAACCTCTTCCCAACAAGTATATAATCTATCAGCAAATTTTTCTGTCATCTTTTCGGTCTTCTTCTTTTGTCCATTCCTGGTATTAATTACTGAACCATAACACTGGCAAGCAGCATCAATCTTGCCTTTCTTGAGGTATTTGGTGTCAAATTTAAGAGAAAAAGATCCTTAAAAAAAGCACAACAAATGTAACAAAAACAAGTGCATTTATTGCGAATTGAACTAAAGGAAGTAATTGTAAGTCTGTTACACAAGCTTCATTTCTACTATTAAACCAGAAGTATCTTGTGTATGTTCATCGATTGCTATTCCTTCATTTACTGTAGGCTCCTGGTTCTTCTCATTCAATTTTTGTATTAAAAAGGAATCGAACAAATACAATTTATTAATTGGTTCCTTTTAGTCATTATGCCACTGTTCCGCTTGCATTTGATACAATCTTGACATCTTTATTCTGTATTTTAGGCCCTTTGGGTTGGCATTAGATTAGTTCTGTGCCCAGTCAGACAAGCGTAGCAATGATGACGACCTACGTCGCAGCCATCTTCAACGAACTGCAACCTATGTCCAGGCCTAGATCGAACGTCTTGCCTGTGACGTACCAAATGCGTGGATTAAGCACATGAAAGGAGCGAGGTCTGATAGGACAAGGAATAAACAAAGAATTGACGACGCAATAAAACATCCTGTGTAAGCCGATTCATTACTGTACGATTTCATAATCTGTTTCGTTTTGTTGTAGGAATTAATGATGTCAAATAACATGGAGAGACTTAGACCATTTAGACAGATAGTTATTTATGTTTTAAGTACGCTACGGCGCTTCTTTTATTCGGCCTTGTGCTGTTTCCCTGCTGCCACTGTTGCATGACTCTGACTTCGAAAAATGTTCACCGAAGATCCCATCTAAAGAGACTAAATTAAATGTTTGCCACAACCAATAACTAGCGAAGGGATGAACGGGAGGTTTCTGCGGGAAAATCGTGCTAAAATACGCATGCATCATGGCCCTTCGATGTTAATTGGCTCGAGCAAATTGTTTAGGCCTTGTCTGGAACATGAGATCTCGTCCCAAAGCTTGAGCTCTACCACTCCAGTAAGGTAGCGTGACTGCTTCCCTCAAGGGTTTTTATTCGGTAATCGATGATGATGATGATGACCATGATGGTCTTGATGATGATTATATTGATGGTGATGATTAAAACATATTAAACATATTAAAACAGTTTCTAGCATGCCTGCCGAGTGGATTGATCAAAACATTCTTTATCGTCAGGTGAGTGATCATGCTAGAGAAGACTGCCAGTTTGGTACCCAGGATATAAGGACTATAGGATGTCCAGCCGTGTAATATGGTCGCTGCCAAGACCATACAAGCCATGCGAATGCGATACGTGCTCTAATCTCTCTAGTGATACAACTTGTAAAACAACTTGAAAGGGGAATTTAAAGACATAAGTTTGCAAGGCTTTTACAGAATTGGCACGATGAAAAGGACAACAACTATTCTCTAATATGCTTCGAACTAATACTCTTCTACTTTCCTCTTTCCAATGCAAACAAATAAAGTATTTTGAAGGGTTTACGACTACGATAAAAGGCTTACAATCAGAATTCAATGGCTAACACAAGCACTATTTTTAAATACTCCATATATACTACCAGAACCTAAAATAACGATTTTAAAATACAGTAAATAAATCACACGTGGCGAAATGTAAGGCAGGCACCTTGTAAAGCAATGGAAGGAGACCGTATGTTCTAGCAAGTGATATTGTTTTCTATTGCATCTTCATGCTCTTGGTTCTGCTGTATGTGATTACATTTGCCACTCATCGCATTAATATTTACATTACACGTTATGTTTTAATCAAGATAATAGTGGTAAAATGCATTTTTATAACGACTACCATCAATGCAGCACATACCGGATTCTAGATTTGCAATTTTGAATTACACCTAGTAAGTACAGACATTTTTGACATGCTTAAACATTCTGATTTAGTGATTGCTGAAAAAAAGGAATTTCTGGAAATGTTATGACAGGCATTATTTCTTTGTCATAAGTGTAAATTGCATAAATAGATCTTGTGAGTGAAACTTGACCCTCGACCGTCAACATTTGGGACAGTGCGATAGAGAGCCACCAATAGCTTTCTAATGTGATGATGGCTTTTTTTCCAATGTTCTTTATCAGAATATTATTCTATATTATTTTTCTGTATTGATATGAAGGGAGTCAGTGGCGGTTTTCGAGACTTTGGGGCCCGAGGTCGAAATCATCTGCGGGACCCTTGTTTGGAAATTTTTCAAGTTCTTTTCCGTTAAGATTGTTATGCATCAAGGTGGGTCTTGTATTTTCCTAATTATAGATTTTTCCTTTGATAACAATTCGTTTTACATAGAGACTGAGGTTCCCTGTGATATTTTTCAATTCATCCTTAGGTGCGGGGCCCCTTCTGGGTTACCAAAAATGCAGGACCATGGCCCCCCTGGACCCTCTGGACCCCCCTGGACCCCCTAAAACCGCCACTGAAGGGAATTAAGAAGCAAATATGCTGGTGCTGGAAGACCCTCGTATCTTACTCTCTGTACAAAAGGCTGTCATGTAACGAGGATCAAAACTAACACAAGTTTGTTCACAACAGGATTCATGCGACGCCGCTTTGTTTCCTACTGGCCACTAAGATGAACTGAATGCAACACCCTTGAACTGAATGCAGCTAAAATGCTGCCAATAGCTCATAAATGTTTGTTGTTGTAAGTGTATAGGTCACCGAATTAGATAAAAATCAAAAAATGTATTTTTGGTGAAATATGAGCCAAGCTTATCGCAAATGAGATACTTGAAATTGGTCGAGAACGTAAGACGTTCATCTTGCCCAAAGCAGGAAGATTCTGAGAACGAAAAAAAGTCTGTTAAAATGGTCATTTTCTCTAGCAACTTTCCTTGGCAAATTTCCTTGCTTTATTGTTCGTTTTGACATCAGAACATACCTATAACTAACTTATAGTACCGTGATTACAAGCAAGCGAAGAAGTATCTAAGGCATTTACCAAATTTGCGAATTGATATTTATTATAATTGCGAATATAATTGCATTGATATTTGTAGTAACCAGCAATCTACATATTGTCATTTGTAGTTCAGCTTTAATGTTCCTCCAGGAGAAAGGCACTCGTTACTTTGAAGGAAGGGAAATGATTCACCTTTGAAAAGTCGCGAATGCAAGGTTGTTGACAACTACAGTGAATACATCAGATTTTTTTATTTTCATGCAAAGAACACTTGACTGGTTGAAATATTGAAATATTGGTGGAAATGTCAAAGGCTTTTTTGAAGAGGGGTGAAAGAAACACTTTGATAACTAGACGACCTTCGTTCCCCTAGACATCCTCTTCATTTCAAAACCTGCGCATTGCCACTTTATTGGCAAGAAGAGCCCCTTTTGTGAACCGAAACCCTTTTGAACCCGTCAACATATCTCCTCGCTTCAGGGTTCTGTCTGACTTCGCGCCTACTGGGCTTCTTGCTGCAGTAGCTGCAAAGCCCAGGGAGCAATGCATCGGCATTCTTGTTCATCTGGGAGCAATTCTGTTTCTTCTAAGCATAGATGATATAACTCTTCGACACTTCCTGTTACCTTTAATGATGATTAGACTATTGAGCGCGCTCGGCATGACCGAAAGTAACGTAACCCATGTGATGTGGGTACAAACGACGGAATCCCAATAAGAGTGATTCAGAGACCAAGATATCGTCCAAATTAGGCCTATCCCAGTGATTGGCAGATAACAGATTAAAAACGAGGCTAAGACCAGGCGAATCGTCCTCACGGCACTCGTCATACCTTCGTCCGTGTTACTTTCCGTCTGGTCTTGGTCCTGCAGGCGAGATACAGTGGTTCTTTGGTGCATTTCGAGGGATGACATTGTTACTTTGTTCAATATCAAGAAGATTGCGATTGAACCTAAGCTGATAATTTGCGCGGTTATGTTGACGTAGGCTGATTTAACAGCGAGATAAGTAATTCCCGAACCAAGTGAAACAACGAGGCAAGCGACCATCAAACTGACTACACGGGATTTGGTTACCAGGGTTGGGTAGCGAAGCGGCTTTGCAACGTGGAGGTATCGGTCTGTTGAGATGCAAAAGAGCATTGCAAACGAAAAGCTCTGAAATACAGTCCACAGAAATGCAATTATGTTGATGTTAAGACAACTTTCTTCATTTCCAGCAATCCAAAATACCGCGAAGGCTGGGAGTACAAAGATTCCTAGACCCAAGTCAGTGACTGTCAACGCCAAAATAAGTTTGTTTGAGTGCGTCCTTAGCTGGTTTGACTTGCGCAGTGCAAAAATCAAAAGAGCGTTCGACGTGACGCCCAAGAGGGCAATAAGAACCGCGAAGGAGCCATAAAGAACCATCACCGCATTACCTGAGTTGTAACTACGAATTAGCTTGCACAAGTCGAAAAAATTGTTTTCTTCGGCCATTTTCATCTGGTACCTTCTCAAATCTGACCATCAGACATCCCAATAAAGCCCCTTTTAAGTTTTCGGCGGCTTTATCTTTGTACTAAAGGCCTGTTACATACAACTGATTTAAGTAAAAGATTTTAATATTTGTCCATCAGGACTATTAAAACTAAATTTCTTGGTTAATTTTCATACACTAGACCCAAGCTCATTCGACCACTTACAAGAAAAAGGGGGAATTGACTAATCTAAATACAAGTCATGTTTGCATCGACTAAATGAACTCGAAGCATTTTCAACAGAGTCAATTTCCGCAATTTAAACGCTTTTACGCCTCTGTGACAATATTTGCGCTAGTTATCAGCCCTTCGAAGATTTAGTCTAGAAAAAGGCAGCTGAAGATTTAGTACTTGGTATTGCAAATGCAGCTACACTCCATGTTGACTGATGAAGAAAAAGTGCCTCCTTTGTGTGAGAGTTAGAGTTTACACCCTAGGTCGCAAATCAATGTCTCAAAACTTGATAATTTACGACAATTTCAGGAAAATGCTCAAGGTTTACTAATCCCAACTTTTGGAATCGACTCAAAAGTACACTTGCATTCTTGAACGCCGTAGTAAATACAAAAACTTGTCTACCTTTAAGCTTTCTAAACAGCTTTCTAAGGACTGTTTTATCAAATTTGTTATTTGAAACAAACAACTCAATTGTATTATTGCTAAAATGTTGTTTAAATTATCAAGATGCTAGCTTTATTAAATCGCAAATAATAACTTACTTACAAAGTAGAAAACTTCATTCCACTAATGTCCAGTTATTGAACAATGGCTTATTAGTTTGCGTAAACACAAAAATATCTATTCGAATTTGCAAACGTATTAAAATCATTAAAGAATGGATTATACAACTAGGCTCGCTGGAGAAAAGCATTATATTTCTTCCCAGGGTGGGATCTTCTCAGGCAGTAATGGTTGCCGCACTATCATAGACACGGGCTGTGGTTGTTATTGTGGTTGTTTGTTGTTGATGTTGTTGTTTGTTGTTGATGTTGTTGTTTGTTGTTGATGTTGTTGCTATTGTGGCTGTTGTTGTTGTTGCTTATGTATTTGAATCTAAGAAGCTATCATGCGCTTTACTGTTATTTGAAAAGTATTTTGCAGGGTTTACGTTCGAAGGGCCTTGAAAATGCCATCTTACACTGTTATGCACGTGCGTATGATAGGGGGAGAAGCACCTTCGCTGTTGCAAACTGCTTTTTAACGGGGAGCAAGAGAAAGGTTGACGCAATATTTTCATGCTGTCTTTGCTACCGTCCTTTTTAGCTTATCAAGTCGTAATCTGGGTACATTCGCCAGGCATTTGCAAACGAATAGGTGATACTAGGATGTAGAAAACACTGGATGTCTTTTGCCTACCTAAGTACATAGAATACACATGAAATCCAACTAAACATGTTTCTGATCAACTGATCATCTGGGGCTGATTTTCATCCGGTTAAAAAGTGATTGTGGTGATTAATCGGCTTATGACGCGTGATTCGATCAGCTGACCCCGTCAAAGCACTTTGACTCTTTCAACCAGTGACAAGAGTGCAGCGGACGATACATCACCACCAAACGGTGGAATTCCACTTGGCGATCAAAACGGAGAAGAACTCCCCTGGCGGTTTGGCTTTGACTGGCGGCTTCACGTGATGCTCCTTGTGAAACCCCTCGATTATTGCCTCCACCGAAAGTATCGTCCCGAGGATGGAGCCGGTGACTCCCAGCATCGATATTAGAACGTTCTTAATAACTTCCAATTTGCTGATGCCGTAATTCCAGAAACACAAAATGTGCAGCAAAGGTGGAAAAACCAGAGCTATTGACGAGCTGGAGACGGCACCGACCAAAGCAATGAAGTTGTCTAGCTGTGGGATGGTTATGGCCAGTGCACCTGCGGAGGAGAAAGGTTGGGTGAGTTCGATGAGCATGTACCAATCACGTACCAGTTTAAAGCATGTACAAAGCATGTACAGTGAAAGAAACGTATATTATTAGAAACTCTCAAACTTATCTTCGTTTGAACAATATCAAGCAATCATCTTACTCGTTGTGAAAGGGCGCGTTACTTCGAAATCGTGTTTACCCACAAGATAGTAAATGTCTTTTAATAGCTCTTGTCTAGGTTGGCAGCATCTTTCTTCAGCATTCAGTTGAATACACTTCAGCTCCGCCCAAAGCAGCTGCCAAAACCCCCACCCCACAGTTTGGTGGCTGGCGCCATCACTGGTGCCAGCGGGATAGATGAAGAGGACCTGAATGCATTGGTCCGTACAGCAGCATTGAGAGACAGGTATGATTGCCGTTGCAGCAAATCTTCTAAGTTATTCGAAATTCTGAATCACAATGATGGGCTTTTATCCTCATTTTCATTGCTGTGTCTCTTACAAATATCGGGATAAATTAAGAGACAGCTTTCTTTAGCGTTTTTGGTTTGCGGGAATGATAAATTCAATTGCATCTCTTTAGAACTTAAGGTTTTACCAACAAAATTATGACTTTTTAGAATATCAATATTTACTAGAATCTTATTAATTTTGGGAGATGCATGGTTGTAAGGGTATTGACAAGGAGACGTAATTCGTAAATGTCATTTAACAGATATGAAAATACTGAATACAGGATAACAAGATGCTTGTTGATTTCACTTATCTCTCAAAAGAACGGACACTTACATGTCAATGTGACCATTGCGGTACGCATGAAAACGTCAATGCCGAGTTTGCACTTCTCGCTGCCTTTTTGAAGCGGAGGTACCATGATTTGCATTGGCACGTAAACTGGATGAAGTATGAAAAGAATATTGCCAACATGTACGATGCTTTCACTATGACGTAGAACCTGAAATAGATTTGTTATGGAAATCAGCTCGCTTTAATGACAACACTGAGCAAAACATGACATACGTCCCTACTATGAAAGTACAGCAAAGACCCTGGGTTGAGCATCTAAGATCATGCTTCTTCTTTCAATTGCTTCTTCTGCAAAAATAGGCATGCGTGCAAAACACCACGACAATTAAGAAAGATCACCCCCCCCCCCCCCTGATTAGCATAAGAACGAAATCTTGATAAAGATCTTACGGAAGTTGAGGCAAATTCAATGTCACGCTTCCTTTGATATCTTTTCCGAATGTAAGGTATCCGAAAAACCCCATGGATATATACAACGTGGCGACGAAACCCATACTGAAGTCTAGAACCCAAAAGAAGTCTTTCGGTTTCCGCATCTTGTTTTCAACTGGAAGAACCTGCGTAGAAGAGAATGAAAGAACTGACTGACAGTTTAACTTTTCTTTGTTCAAGTATTGCATTCGTTCTGTGAGCATGCTCTTGCTACTTTTTTCCTTAGCAGGAAATGAGAGCCCTTTAAAGTCAATATGAATTCAAAATCTACCATGCATGTTGCAAGCAGTGGATTTATTTGACGCTTTTAAGAGCAGACTGAAAACGCATCTTTTTCAAGAATATTTTAATTAGTTTTTATTTATTTTACGAAAATTTTACGAACATTTTTTTGAGCATTCTTTGTAGTACTGTATACAATATTACTCTATTAGTTTTATGAACATTAGGTAATGTGCCTTTGAGCCACGTGAATAAATGGCGCAATATAAATGCCTTTATTATTATTATTATCATTATTATCTACCATACTTTTATGACGGCACAGCTGTCTAGCGAAATGCAACTTGCCTTACAGCCTAAACTCAGCTTAAAATGGCCCTCCCCTGAGCAGCCACTGACTGTTCATAAAAAATCAAACCACTCACGATTCCAATTCCCTCGTAAGCAAAGACAGCTATGCCAAAGAAGAGCGGGAACTCCCTGGGCGGCCCAAGAGCTGGGAAGTCGTTGGGGTTCTTCAGGTGAAAGAACAGGTATTGGTAGGTGCCAACCAGTCCAAAGAGACAGAGAACGTTCGCTATTGTCGACAGGTACGATATTGTCTGCAGCTCTCTTATCAACGATATTAAGAGCACTGGAAGGAAACACACCATTGTCCAGTACCGAACATCGATCAAGCCAAATAGCTGGAAAAGACGAATTTGCAAGGCTTTATCGCGTCTAAGAAAATTAAACAAATTGGCAGTTGTAGCGTGTTTTAGTGAGTGAGCAGTTTTGGTCATTTGGCAAAACCCCCTTCTATCCTCTCCAAAGGGATTCGTTAAAAATAATTGCATTCAACGAGATAAGGTAAGCAATAGAATTGCTGATTACCAACACGTCAAAAAATGTCCCAATATTCAATTTTGCTATTGACAGATTTTGCAATGGGGCACTTAAGATGTAATAAGTATTTCATCTTCGACATAGAACAGTGAGGTAAGAGACACGCATTACTGCAATACCTGATGAAGATTCTCGGCAACAAACACGAAGTACACGCAGCAAAACCCCAGTTGTGTGACGCAAATAAAGGTGTCCAGAACGCATCTGAAATATTATCAAAACGTATCAAAGACTTGGTGTGATCATATTAGATAATGCATGCATGTCCCATCAGTGACATGGTCACGTATTGTTTTGGCTTGACGACCTGCGATTTGTGACATCCGATGACTTACCTTGCCCTTGTTCCGTGCTTTGCACCGTACGATTCCTTGACTATCTGTTCAGTTACCTCACCGTAATCGCAAGCACCCATTTTAGTCCTAGAAAAAATATCATATTAAACCTTGTGAATGCAAAGTTTTGAATAATGATCCTTGTAGCTTGATAAAAATATATAGAATCAATGGTGGTAGGTGATGCACGAATGTATCATGATATGATCGGCATTTTGTTCGCTAAATGTGATTCTGTAATAGCAAAAATTACAGTATAAGGAGAACATCGTTTGATGTCATGCTAGATTTGCTGAAATTACTGTTTTTATGTGTGGTGCTGAAATTACTGTTTTTAGGTTTGCATAGCAGCCTTGGAGTTGAAACTGTCAAATCTAACGGGCCACATCTTCAAAGAGCCAATTGAAACGAATGAAAAAATTCAATTAGAAATAACCGATTTAAATAACTGTTCTTGGTAAGAGTCGGTAAATCTGATTACCTTTTGCAGATGGCATGACTGCATATCACCAACAAGTGCATACAATGCACTGCAACGATTGCTAGAAGAGCCAAACATATTGGACCAACCTAAAATGCAAGAAAATGAAAGGAAAGTAAAACGTAATTCAGTGCAGAACTGCTTTTAATTACATATATCCTAGTCAGAAAAGTAAGTAACGAAAGTAATTTGCAAAAGTGTCCCAAGCCAAAATGAAGATGTAATTGTTCTCAGTAGATTTTTCGCGATAGCCTAGTTTTACCAATTACAACCATTTGGTAAGGATCCATCTGGTTGGATTGCACTGAGAGTTTAGAAATGTATGAAAGAAGAATGTGCTTACGATCAAACCAGAATGTTTGACAGCAGCTGGCAGCCCGAGAATTCCAGTTCCTATGTTTCCTTTCAGAATGTGCATAGATGTTTGCCAATTTCTGAGAAAAAAAGGATCAAGCTTCCATTTTAGGCCATAATATGTGAAAAAAGTTACTGTGATCATCACAAGGAAAAATGGATACTATTGCGTTGAAGGCCATCTCATTTGCGATTCTCGTTAATTAGAATCTGAAGGCACTGAGAACTGAACCTTTATTTTTTAAAAGCCCTCTATATCTTCATAATCAGAAATATGGACCAACAAACGCATGGAACAGAAATCATACAATGGCACAAGCCATCAAATGGTCCCTAAAGTGAATTCAACATTGTCAACATTTTCACTTCCTTCTAGTGCTACTTCAAGATTGCATATATGAATGGCAGGAGAATGTTTCCAACAAAAACAAGTAAAATTTTCCACCTTAGAAATGACGGGCTTTGGTTTAAGCATTCCTGGTGGTTTTAGGTTCGAATACATTTTCTGACTATGTTAGGAAACATTTCTGAAATATTAAAATTACTGACAAAGTAGTTATGATTGTCTTCTGAATTTCATTAAAGCAAGCGACGTGAAAGCCATTTCTAGACGTAACTGCGCCTGGTCAAAGGTACTTACTCCAGCATAAGAGACCTTCGAAGATCTTTCGTGATGTCTTTAGAGGTCGATTCCTCCGGGCTAGGTGCTTCAGTCGCGCTAGTAGAATTACCATTGGTTCGTTAACAAAGGTGAATGTATAAGCAAGGAAAGATAAAAATCAGGGATATAAAGCAAGGACACGAGTTTTTGCGAAGCCTCCACATTCATGACTCCTTGAAGTAAAAAAACAGCAACTATTGGTTTGGTGGACAAGATCTCACCACTTCAAGAAGAGCGTTGATGCACATAGGAACTAATCCTAAAGTCACAGGCTGTGCCTATTGTTTTTGAATGAAAGTTACTAGAGCACAAGACCATTAAACAACTATAGAACTCTACAAATTATGAATCAGCTTGTTGTTCAGTATAAACAAGACTGTTCGATATTGATATCACGTTCTTTTAACAACATTCATTTGCTTGTTGAATATGCGATTCGTTTTATTTTATGATATCAAGTACAGCATTTTTCACGTTTCTTGATTTTCAATGAACATCAATTCTTTATTATGATATATAATATACCTAATATACATTATAGAATTTTCATGAACAATCAGAACAACATGTAATTTTGTGCCACATTTCCCATAACAGCTACTCATGGTATGTAAGTTAAAACATCTGATTGCCCTGCAAAGGCGTTCATTTGGTGGACAATTAACGATTTCTCTATTTTTGCGTAAACAGCTGCTTAAATAAACAAACTTCTTGATTTCTCTCTCTATTAACAAAACTTTTCATCGATGGGCCTACCTCAAGAAGGGTGTTGTATCACTTTCATCTTCCTCCGAAGGACCTGTAGGGTCGCCATTTTTCCCCTCATGCTGCTCTTTCTCGTCCATGCTGTTAAAATACTTTCTATTTTGTTTTGCTCAATGATTAAAAAACTAAATGATAAAAAACACTAGCATTTTGCTACAAAAGCAGGCTGGCCGCCATTTTTTCAAAGTGTGATGGGTCAGCCGATCACCTTACTGCTGGTGGTGCTATTTAGCTTGGCCTGAGAACATTCAGTATTAGTTCGCCTGCACTCTTACCACACAACCTGCTGCTCTGGTTGCCAGTTCTTTAACGCATTTCAAGGAAATTCGGCAGGGGCAACGCTTCAAACAAATAACTCTGCTGTTTTCCGGTTGTTTTGAAAAATGGCTGTCGAAGATCAAATGTTTGAAAGACCGTCCGCGACTTTTGATCCTTAAGCCCGAAGGCTAAAAACTAACTAACTAACTACGAATACGAACCTAATTTATACTATTAACGACGTAAACAACTTTAAAATATTGTCACTAGTTTGATTGTCCATTACGCAAGGGATTAACAAATACTGTCCTCTAAAAACACATTAACACTCTCTACTAACCAACCATTGTCCAATTTAACGCAAAACAACTTGCTCAAACAACTATTGTGTCCAGACGCGTAAAAGTTATTGTTCCAATCAACAATTACAAGAATGAAAGTATCACACGTCTGTCTTCTGAACATTCTCCCCCTCCTTGACAGCTATGCATGTCAACTGAAAATCCTTCATCTTGTGATATCTTCAAATTTTTCTTCTCTTTGTGCCATTTTGTCGTTGGATTTAGTCCTGGTAGCCATTCTTTCAACCAACGTTGCCAGAAGTGCTTCACCAGTTCTTGAACACGTCGCCATCGTTTCCTTGGACTGAACGTTGTCTGGTCTACCGTTTCTGGTGCAAATCTGCCTCCCATTTGGCCATGGAGAAAGTGATTCGGGGTCAAAGGTACATCATCATCCACATTTGCTGTCTGGTATGTCAGCGGTCTTGAATTCAGCAACGATTCTGCTCCTGTGATGGCAGTCATCAACTCTTCATCGGACACATTTGCATCTGTCAGGATTCCTTTCAACGCACGTTTTGCTGCCTTGATCATAATTTCATGAGCTCCTCCAAAATGTGGTGACAAAGGAGGATTGAAATGCCATTTGATACCACGATTTGCAGCACTCTGGATGATTCGATTCTGGTCCAATCTTTTAACGAGCTCCTGTAGCTCCTTGTCAGCTGCTACGAAATTGCCACCATTGTCAGAAACAACTTCTTCAGGCTTCCCACGACGACTCACCATTCGATAAAAGGCATTCAAGAATGAATCAGTATCCAGGGCAAATGCCATTTCCAAGTGTACTGCTCTGGTAGCTAGGCATGTGAAAAGACAAAGATATCGTTTTTCTCTTCGCTTACCTCTCCCTTGCATGGTGATGAATGGTCCTCCATAATCTACAGCTACTCTTTCAAAGGCTCGCAATGACATTGCCAATCTAATGCTTGGTAGGGGTGCCATGATCTGACTGCATGCCCTCGCCTTTCGTCTTTTGCACCAGTTGCATTCGTTTTCCCATTCTCTTATCTCTTCTCTTGCTGAAATTATCCAAAAACGACTCGAAATAGCAGCCAATGTCTGATTTGTGCCACCTGCATGATGATCCTTTTCATGATAGAATTTCACGATCAGCTTTGTAACCCAGTTCTTCCTTGGTAGAATAATAGGATATTTTGCATCGTATGGCAGGAAGTCAGCATACCTCAATCTTCCATTACACCGTAGAAGTCCATCTTCATCGATTCGTGGCTGTAACACAATCAATTTGCTGTCACTCTTCATTTGCTTTCCTTTCAACAGTTGCTGGTATTCGGTTGCAAATGCATTTTGCTGCACGTCTCGAATGATATGAATTTCTGCATCTTTGATCTCTTCATATGTCAATTCTCCATTAATTCTTTCTTTTTTTGCTGTTCGACAGTTGTCCAAGAAACGGCAAACCCATGCTACAAGTCTTGTAAGTCGAAGCCAGCTTGAAAAATGAGAAGGATCCAAATACCAAGAATTCTCCTTACCCGCTTTCATCAGTTTACTTGGTTCCACTTGTTCACCAGTCGTAGATTTCTTTTTGCTAACTGCATCAGCAAACAATGATTGTTTCTCTTCATGATTTTCTGTTACGGACTTCATCTTTGAACGACCAGACTTCTTCTGCTCCGATACTGCTTCCATTGACATCTCAAATTGATTATTAGGCCATTCATCCTCAGCCATTTCCAAGAATTCTGGTCCTTTCCACCATTGCTCACTGTTTGCCAACGCAGATGCTACCATCTCTCTTGTCAAGTGATCAGCAGGATTATCCTTCGTGGGAACATATCTCCATTGCTCAGGGTTTGTCATGTTTTGAATCTCACCAACACGATTTGCAACAAATGGCTTGAAACATCTGCTATGTCCTCTGATCCACCAAAGTGTGTTCATGCTGTCACACCAGAATTTGACTTGCTTCACTGACACTTGCATTGCATTCGCTACCGATACCGCCAATCGAAGTCCTGTGACTGCTCCCATTAGTTCCATCCTTGGAATGCTCATAGCTGCCAGTGGTGCAACACGTGACTTTGCTGCGACAATATTAGTAGTAGCTGCATGATCAACGTAGACATACCTTGCATAAATAACAGCTCCATAAGCTTCTTCTGATGCATCACTGAAAACGTGTAATTGCATTGATTGAACATCTTTATGCTTGCCAGTGTGAAGACATCTTGGCACTGAAAGATTTGACAACTCGTGAAGTTCACTGTACCAACTCTGAATCTTTGACTTGACTTCGCCATCGAGCTCATCATCCCAATCGAAGCCTTGTCGCCAGATTTCCTGCATTACCACTTTTGCTCTAACGATGAATGGTGCCAAGAAACCAAGAGGGTCAAACAATGATGCAATGGTTCTCAGAAACGATCTCTTTGTGATGATTTGATTTTCTTCAGGTGGGCTTGAGTGAAAACTGAAAATATCCTCCTTTGCTCGCCAAAGTATTCCAAGGGTCTTTACAGTTGGAAGCTCTCCATTGTCCAAATCAATTTCAGATGCTCTGTCTTCTACTGGGATTACAGAGAGAACTTCTGGAGAATTAGAGAGCCACTTTCTTGCATGCATGCCTGCCTTGTTCCATAGAGCTGCAAGCTGATGATACAGTTGGATTCCCTTTTCGTCATCTTGTACTGAATCAATGCTGTCATCCAGGTTGACTTGAGTGCAGTTTCTGAAGCCATCGGATATTCTGATCTGTACAACTGAGCATGCTTTTGAATCACAAACTGTGCTTGAAACGGTGAACTTGTTATACCAAACACCACTCGGCTGAATTCATACTCCTCTGGATCTCTGTCCTGGTCACATCTTCTCCAAAGAAATCGATGATACACACGGTCAGCTTCTGGAATCTGAATCCTCAAATACATCTCAGCAATGTCACAGACAACAGCGACGGGATGACATCTAAAGCGTAGCAAAACATCAAACAATTCTCGTTGCAGCTTCGGGCCTGAATGTATCATGTCATTCAAGGATGTCCCTTCATACTTTGCTGAAGCATCAAAGACGATTCTGATCTTGGTGGTCGCTTTGTTGGGTTTCAATATAGCAAAATGAGGAAGATACCACTTGCTGTCAGGTTGCTTCTCAGAGACTGGAACCTTTCGTATGTATCCTTTGTCCAAATATTGATCAATGACTTCATCGTATGCCTTCATCACATCTGGGTTCTTGAGCAAACGTTTCTCGGTTCTGAATCTTTTCATTGCCATTTTGTGATTGTTCACCATTCTATAACTATCTTCTTTCCATGGTACTCCAACTTCATATCGACCATCAATGAACCTGAAAGAATTCTCAGCTTTTTCCAATGCAGCCTTCTCATCAGGACTCACCACTGTTGTCTGGGTGAACGTTCCAGCTGAGTCGATATCCCAAAACTTCTTCATTGTTGAGTTGATTTCATCGACATCAGATCTGCTTGTAGTAAACAAAGTCGTCTTGCTGAAATGGGTATCAGGGATCTTCTTGCCTTCTGGACATCCTACGCATGTCCACCCCAATGGCGTTCGTCTGGCAATGGGCTCTCCTTCTTGTCCCCTGACTTCTTCGTAAGAATAGTGCATGTCAAGGTAGTCAATACCAATCAGCAAATCCACGATAGGTCTCAAACCGGTGTCTGGAAAATCAATGTGCTTCAAATGAGGCCATTTGTCTGCTAGATGTGACCATTGGATGACCTTCATGTTTCCAGTTACTCTCTTTGCAGTAAGTGCTTTTACTCTGATGTCAACATCACCACTTACACTTTCAAGTCCAAACTCGACAGGCATGGTTTGAAAAGACTTGCAATCTCCATTCAAAACATTGACCTTTATTGTTTCAAAGGTACCATTGAGACCCAGTTCTGCTGCAACATCTTCATTCACATACGTTTGAGTGCTGGCATCATCAAGAAGTGCGTTCAATTTCAATCTTCGACAGCCATTTTTCAAAACAACCGGAATGGTTCTCAATGCTGTTGCTCCTTTGACATCTGATTTTGAGCACACCATCGTTGTTTGTGTTGCAAAATTCCTCTGCAAACGCTCCCCCTCCGTGACTGACGATGACAACTGTTGCTGACTGCTACTGCTGACTGATTGCTGATTGAAGGCTTCTGGTGTCCTTGTTTCATTGCTGTTTTGCTTTCCAGTGATCCTGTTACCCATGCTATGCAGCAACTTGTTGTGTGTTTCCTGACATCCACGAATACCACACACTCTACTTCGAGTACATTTACTACCACTGTGGTCATCACCAAGGCACCGAAAACACAATTTGAAATGCTTTGCCACATTCCATCGCTGTCGAATGTCCATGTTTCGAAAAGCATCACATGCCCATACACCATGTCTACCATTGCACACTTTGCACAGTCGCTGCTTACCGTATTTCCCACCAGTGACACCTGATCTACCAACTTGAAAACGATTCACTTGTGTTAATTCTTCAGTAGCACCAAAGAATGTGGTTTTCTTCTCTCCTGCTAAGTTTCTTGATCTACTGTTTCTTCTTTCGCTTGATACACCATGCACTGTCTCTCTTGCAACTGTGTAGAATTCAGACTCTTGAATCACCCACATCTTCAGTGTTTCAACGCATTCTCTTCTTCGATTCTCAAAGATCCATCGATTGTACTGCGTCAGCAGTGTTTCTGGAAGTTTCTTCAGTAGCTTGATGTAGAGAGATCCATTTCCCAATTCATCGTGACGTCCACTCTCCAGTAGATTCACCACCAGAACATCAAGTAGATCTGCAAACTTCTCTATGTCTTTTGAACATCCATCTCTCACTGGTTTGAAATTATCCATGTCCTCCAAGTGAATTGCGATTTCCCTCCTCTTGCCACCAAATTTTCGCTCTAACCTGTCCTTTGCAGCTTCATATGCAGCTCCAGAAAAGCCAAGATTCTCGATCGCTTCCAGTGCAACGCCAGATAGATATTGCCTCAACTGCAGCAGCTTGTATTCAGGAGTCGCAGGAGCTCTGTCAATGCAAGCCAGAAATGCAGCTTTCCAGTTCTCATACTTTCGCTTGTCACCAGAGAAAACGGGAATCGCAACACGCTGCAGCTGTCGCCACATGTCCTGACCAAGTGACTCTTCGTGTGAATATCGCTCAGATCGTCTGTGATCACCACCAAATCTGACTGACTGTTGCAGTTGCTGTGAATGTTCCTCCGGGGTCATTGGAAACTGACTTCTTTTCGCGCCAACACCGACATTGGTTGACTTGTGCTGAAGCTCTTGTCGCTCAGAATTGTTGTGAAATTGAGAAGAATCAAATTTCGCTTCCTGAAATGGCAAATAAGTCTCTTGATTAAATCTAGGTGCTCCCAGGCTTACCTTTCGATCCTCTCGTGGGTTGTAAGATCCCGCTGTCTTACTTGATTCTGAATCTCTTCGTTCATCCAGATACTCCTGTACTCTGTTGTGGGTCTCTTCGAATTCTTGCACCAATTGCTCCATTTCCTGAGTAACTTTTTGTCTTGCTGTTCCGTTCTTCTGCCATTGATAGTGCTCTGACAGTGCGATCATGATCTTCAGTGCCCTTTCTTGTGTGCTGTCCAATTTCGTTTGCCCATCTCGAACCTGATGTCTGTTTGGTAGATCCATTTCTTCCACCAGTTCCAACAACTGCTTTCTTGCACGTGTGAACGCCGACTTTGCTTTTGCTTTTTCTTGCTTCAAGCTTTCCAATTTTTCTTCCAAATCTTCCACGTCTTCCCCTCTTCCGATTCCATCTTCTGTCCTTCCTTCTTCACCTGCGTTTGAAGTCATGCTTCTCGTCAATTGGCCTTCCTCTGTCCAAGTTTGTCCACGGCAAAACTACCCTCTGCTACCAAATGTTTGTAAGACCGTCCGCGACTTTTGATCCTTAAGCCCGAAGGCTAAAAACTAACTAACTAACTACGAATACGAACCTAATTTATACTATTAACGACGTAAACAACTTTAAAATATTGTCACTAGTTTGATTGTCCATTACGCAAGGGATTAACAAATACTGTCCTCTAAAAACACATTAACACTCTCTACTAACCAACCAATCATGTTGGTAAAGCTATAGTCTTGCTTTTTGACAAACATGCATTTTCAACGAAGATGAAAATATTACGATGGAAAATGTTTGAAAATCAAAATTAGCACAAATGCAAAAAAAACAGTAATTCTAATTGACTGATAGGAATTTTATCTAGTTTATACTCTGAGAATGTTGATTGAAGCGCCCTTTCATCGTTTGTCCATTAAATCCCATCGTCCATGTCATCAATGTCAAGGTCAACGTCTCCATCATCAACATCTTCGAAATTATCCAGGTCACTGTCGATATCAAGGTCCGGGCTTTCTGATCGGTTTTCATCTGTAGCATCTTTCTCTTTCTCGTTTGCGCTTTCAATGTGTTGCTTTTCCTGTGTTCCAGAATCCAAAATGTCTGGTGCAGTTTCCTCTGGCCGCTGTAGACTCGGAATCGAAGGCTCTTGTTCCTCAGCTGCCTGGTCCCCTAGTCTTAGATTCTCTGCTGCCTCCGCAATTTGATCAATGTCTACTCCACTCTCTTCTGCTTGACTAACTTCTTCAAAGATATTTCTGTCCAAGTTATTCGGGAGATTTCTATATTCTGGCGCAGGAGGGAGATTCATTCTTTCACTCTTCAAAAATTGTTCTGCTTTGATAGCTTGCTGAAGGTCAGGGAATAGGTTCTCGTACTGGGTCGGATCTGCCAGTGAGTCGGCCGCCTTTTTATTCGTTTGCGCCAAGTCTTCTTTCCACATCTGCACAACTCTTGAGACCTGGCTCGGAAGGTATGTACGCGCAAGAAAGGCTGCTTCGGGCAGGCGGTTTGACTTGCACAGCAGCTCCAAACAGTCTTCCAATCTTCCCAGCGAGAAGTAAGCCAAATAGGCTACATTGTATTTCCCGCACTTTTCAGCCTCTGTTGCCAGCTTCGACATCATTTCGGCATCACAAGAGCAGCTAGCCAGCAACAAAAGGCCTGCGTAGTCCTGCGCCTTGAAGAGGCATTCCTGAGCCAACGGGAACTCGCACTGTTGGATTGCCAGCTCCGCCAATTGCTTCCACTTATGCTCCGAATCAGACTCCATGGCAATCTCATAGGCAATTTTCAAATCACCAATTTGCAATGATAGCTCGAATCTGTGCTCTGGATCACAAGAAACAAGCAATGCTTGCTGTTTGAAACCCTGTTTCTCAAGGAAATGTGCAACACGGTTCCGCTGTTCCTTGGGGATCGTCGGAAGAACATCCTTTGCAGTGTCGAAATCCTTTCTCATTACAGCAGTTTGATACTCAAGGACTGAAAGCAGCAGTGAGTAACTGACAACATTCAACTCCTTGTCGGCCAAATACAGGCGATTGTCTTTCGGGATGTACCCAAGCAGATACATGTCCCGGTCCAAGTGAGAGATGGTGACAATTTCTCCACCGACGAAGTAGTTCAGTCGATTAA
>ML133498.1:1143849-1160124 GCA_003864495.1 Nemopilema nomurai | reverse complement strand
ACTGGTAGAAAAGAAGGTCGGAATTTTCCATCAATTTTGACCAATTTGGCAAGGCTATAGCCTTGGTGTTTTTCCTAAAATGGGGCAACTTCGAAAACCACTCATATTTGCAAAAATACAGGTCTAATAGCATGAACCAAGTACACCAATAGGTTGCCCTTGTTCTGCTCTACAAGACACTGGTAGAAAAGAAGGTCGGAATTTTCCATCAGTTTTGACCAATTTGGCAAGGCTATAGCCTTGTCGTTTTGCGTAAAACGGGGCAACTTCGAAAACCACTCATATCTTGCAAAATACACGTCTAGATACAAAGTACACCAATAGGTTGCCCTTGTTCTGCTCTACAAGACACTGGTAGAAAAGAAGGTCGGAATTTTCCATCAGTTTTGACCAATTTGGCAAGGCTATAGCCTTGTCGTTTTGCGTAAAACGGGGCAACTTCGAAAACCACTCATATCTTGCAAAATACACGTCTAACAGATAACCAAGTACACCAATAGGTTGCCCTTGTTCTGCTCTACAAGACACTGGTAGAAAAGAAGGTCGGAATTTTCCATCAGTTTTGACCAATTTGGCAAGGCTATAGCCTTGTCGTTTTGCGTAAAACGGGGCAACTTCGAAAACCCTCATATCTTGCAAAATACACGTCTAACAGATGAACCAAGTACACCAATAGGTTGCCCTTGTTCTGCTCTACAAGACACTGGTAGAAAAGAAGGTCGGAATTTTCCATCAGTTTTGACCAATTTGGCAAGGCTATAGCCTTGTCGTTTTGCGTAAAACGGGGCAACTTCGAAAACCACTCATATCTTGCAAAATACACGTCTAACAGCTGAAAAGTACACCAATAGGTTGCCCTTGTTCTGCTCTACAAGACACTGGTAGAAAAGAAGGTCGGAATTTTCCATCAGTTTTGACCAATTTGGCAAGGCTATAGCCTTGTCGTTTTGCGTAAAACGGGGCAACTTCGAAAACCACTCATATCTTGCAAAATACACGTCTAACAGATGAACCAAGTACACCAATAGGTTGCCCTTGTTCTGCTCTACAAGACACTGGTAGAAAAGAAGGTCGGAATTTTCCATCAGTTTTGACCAATTTGGCAAGGCTATAGCCTTGTCGTTTTGCGTAAAACGGGGCAACTTCGAAAACCACTCATATCTTGCAAAATACACGTCTAACAGCTAACCAAGTACACCAATAGGTTGCCCTTGTTCTGCTCTACAAGACACTGGTAGAAAAGAAGGTCGGAATTTTCCATCAGTTTTGACCAATTTGGCAAGGCTATAGCCTTGTCGTTTTGCGTAAAACGGGGCAACTTCGAAAACCACTCATATCTTGCAAAATACACGTCTAAAGCCAAGTACACCAATAGGTTGCCCTTGTTCTGCTCTACAAGACACTGGTAGAAAAGAAGGTCGGAATTTTCCATCAGTTTTGACCAATTTGCAAGGCTATAGCCTTGTCGTTTTGCGTAAAACGGGGCAACTTCGAAAACCCTCATATCTTGCAAAATACACGTCTAACAGATGAACCAAGTACACCAATAGGTTGCCCTTGTTCTGCTCTACAAGACACTGGTAGAAAAGAAGGTCGGAATTTTCCATCAGTTTTGACCAATTTGGCAAGGCTATAGCCTTGTCGTTTTGCGTAAAACGGGGCAACTTCGAAAACCATCATATCTTGCAAAATACACGTCTAACAGATGAACCAAGTACACCAATAGGTTGCCCTTGTTCTGCTCTACAAGACACTGGTAGAAAAGAAGGTCGGAATTTTCCATCAGTTTTGACCAATTTGCAAGGCTATAGCCTTGTCGTTTTGCGTAAAACGGGGCAACTTCGAAAACCACTCATATCTTGCAAAATACACGTCTAATGAACCAAGTACACCAATAGGTTGCCCTTGTTCTGCTCTACAAGACACTGGTAGAAAAGAAGGTCGGAATTTTCCATCAGTTTTGACCAATTTGGCAAGGCTATAGCCTTGTCGTTTTGCGTAAAACGGGGCAACTTCGAAAACCACTCATATCTTGCAAAATACACGTCTAACAGAACCAAGTACACCAATAGGTTGCCCTTGTTCTGCTCTACAAGACACTGGTAGAAAAGAAGGTCGGAATTTTCCATCAGTTTTGACCAATTTGGCAAGGCTATAGCCTTGTCGTTTTGCGTAAAACGGGGCAACTTCGAAAACCACTCATATCTTGCAAAATACACGTCTACTAATGAAGTACACCAATAGGTTGCCCTTGTTCTGCTCTACAAGACACTGGTAGAAAAGAAGGTCGGAATTTTCCATCAGTTTTGACCAATTTGGCAAGGCTATAGCCTTGTCGTTTTGCGTAAAACGGGGCAACTTCGAAAACCACTCATATCTTGCAAAATACACGTCTAACAGATGAACCAAGTACACCAATAGGTTGCCCTTGTTCTGCTCTACAAGACACTGGTAGAAAAGAAGGTCGGAATTTTCCATCAGTTTTGACCAATTTGCAAGGCTATAGCCTTGTCGTTTTGCGTAAAACGGGGCAACTTCGAAAACCCTCATATCTTGCAAAATACACGTCTAACAGATGAACCAAGTACACCAATAGGTTGCCCTTGTTCTGCTCTACAAGACACTGGTAGAAAAGAAGGTCGGAATTTTCCATCAGTTTTGACCAATTTGGCAAGGCTATAGCCTTGTCGTTTTGCGTAAAACGGGGCAACTTCGAAAACCATCATATCTTGCAAAATACACGTCTAAGCAAAGTACACCAATAGGTTGCCCTTGTTCTGCTCTACAAGACACTGGTAGAAAAGAAGGTCGGAATTTTCCATCAGTTTTGACCAATTTGGCAAGGCTATAGCCTTGTCGTTTTGCGTAAAACGGGGCAACTTCGAAAACCACTCATATCTTGCAAAATACACGTCTAACAGATGAACCAAGTACATAGGTTGCCCTTGTTCTGCTCTACAAGACACTGGTAGAAAAGAAGGTCGGAATTTTCCATCAGTTTTGACCAATTTGGCAAGGCTATAGCCTTGTCGTTTTGCGTAAAACGGGGCAACTTCGAAAACCTCATATCTTGCAAAATACACGTCTAACAGATGAACCAAGTACACCAATAGGTTGCCCTTGTTCTGCTCTACAAGACACTGGTAGAAAAGAAGGTCGGAATTTTCCATCAGTTTTGACCAATTTGGCAAGGCTATAGCCTTGTCGTTTTGCGTAAAACGGGGCAACTTCGAAAACCACTCATATCTTGCAAAATACACGTCTAAGCTGAACCAAGTACACCAATAGGTTGCCCTTGTTCTGCTCTACAAGACACTGGTAGAAAAGAAGGTCGGAATTTTCCATCAGTTTTGACCAATTTGCAAGGCTATAGCCTTGTCGTTTTGCGTAAAACGGGGCAACTTCGAAAACCTCATATCTTGCAAAATACACGTCTAACAGATGAACCAAGTACACCAATAGGTTGCCCTTGTTCTGCTCTACAAGACACTGGTAGAAAAGAAGGTCGGAATTTTCCATCAGTTTTGACCAATTTGGCAAGGCTATAGCCTTGTCGTTTTGCGTAAAACGGGGCAACTTCGAAAACCCTCATATCTTGCAAAATACACGTCTAACAGATGAACCAAGTACACCAATAGGTTGCCCTTGTTCTGCTCTACAAGACACTGGTAGAAAAGAAGGTCGGAATTTTCCATCAGTTTTGACCAATTTGGCAAGGCTATAGCCTTGTCGTTTTGCGTAAAACGGGGCAACTTCGAAAACCTCATATCTTGCAAAATACACGTCTAACAGATGAACCAAGTACACCAATAGGTTGCCCTTGTTCTGCTCTACAAGACACTGGTAGAAAAGAAGGTCGGAATTTTCCATCAGTTTTGACCAATTTGCAAGGCTATAGCCTTGTCGTTTTGCGTAAAACGGGGCAACTTCGAAAACCACTCATATCTTGCAAAATACACGTCTAACAGATGAACCAAGTACACCAATAGGTTGCCCTTGTTCTGCTCTACAAGACACTGGTAGAAAAGAAGGTCGGAATTTTCCATCAGTTTTGACCAATTTGGCAAGGCTATAGCCTTGTCGTTTTGCGTAAAACGGGGCAACTTCGAAAACCACTCATATCTTGCAAAATACACGTCTAACAGCCAAGTACACCAATAGGTTGCCCTTGTTCTGCTCTACAAGACACTGGTAGAAAAGAAGGTCGGAATTTTCCATCAGTTTTGACCAATTTGCAAGGCTATAGCCTTGTCGTTTTGCGTAAAACGGGGCAACTTCGAAAACCACTCATATCTTGCAAAATACACGTCTAACAGATGAAAGTACACCAATAGGTTGCCCTTGTTCTGCTCTACAAGACACTGGTAGAAAAGAAGGTCGGAATTTTCCATCAGTTTTGACCAATTTGGCAAGGCTATAGCCTTGTCGTTTTGCGTAAAACGGGGCAACTTCGAAAACCACTCATATCTTGCAAAATACACGTCTAACAGATGAACCAAGTACACCAATAGGTTGCCCTTGTTCTGCTCTACAAGACACTGGTAGAAAAGAAGGTCGGAATTTTCCATCAGTTTTGACCAATTTGGCAAGGCTATAGCCTTGTCGTTTTGCGTAAAACGGGGCAACTTCGAAAACCACTCATATCTTGCAAAATACACGTCTAACAGATGAACCAAGTACACCAATAGGTTGCCCTTGTTCTGCTCTACAAGACACTGGTAGAAAAGAAGGTCGGAATTTTCCATCAGTTTTGACCAATTTGGCAAGGCTATAGCCTTGTCGTTTTGCGTAAAACGGGGCAACTTCGAAAACCACTCATATCTTGCAAAATACACGTCTAACAGCCAAGTACACCAATAGGTTGCCCTTGTTCTGCTCTACAAGACACTGGTAGAAAAGAAGGTCGGAATTTTCCATCAGTTTTGACCAATTTGGCAAGGCTATAGCCTTGTCGTTTTGCGTAAAACGGGGCAACTTCGAAAACCACTCATATCTTGCAAAATACACGTCTAACAGATGAACCAAGTACACCAATAGGTTGCCCTTGTTCTGCTCTACAAGACACTGGTAGAAAAGAAGGTCGGAATTTTCCATCAGTTTTGACCAATTTGGCAAGGCTATAGCCTTGTCGTTTTGCGTAAAACGGGGCAACTTCGAAAACCACTCATATCTTGCAAAATACACGTCTAACAGATGAACCAAGTACACCAATAGGTTGCCCTTGTTCTGCTCTACAAGACACTGGTAGAAAAGAAGGTCGGAATTTTCCATCAGTTTTGACCAATTTGGCAAGGCTATAGCCTTGTCGTTTTGCGTAAAACGGGGCAACTTCGAAAACCACTCATATCTTGCAAAATACACGTCTAACAGATGAACCAAGTACACCAATAGGTTGCCCTTGTTCTGCTCTACAAGACACTGGTAGAAAAGAAGGTCGGAATTTTCCATCAGTTTTGACCAATTTGGCAAGGCTATAGCCTTGTCGTTTTGCGTAAAACGGGGCAACTTCGAAAACCACTCATATCTTGCAAAATACACGTCTAACAGAAACCAAGTACACCAATAGGTTGCCCTTGTTCTGCTCTACAAGACACTGGTAGAAAAGAAGGTCGGAATTTTCCATCAGTTTTGACCAATTTGGCAAGGCTATAGCCTTGTCGTTTTGCGTAAAACGGGGCAACTTCGAAAACCACTCATATCTTGCAAAATACACGTCTAACAACCAACGTACACCAATAGGTTGCCCTTGTTCTGCTCTACAAGACACTGGTAGAAAAGAAGGTCGGAATTTTCCATCAGTTTTGACCAATTTGCAAGGCTATAGCCTTGTCGTTTTGCGTAAAACGGGGCAACTTCGAAAACCACTCATATCTTGCAAAATACACGTCTAACAGATGAACCAAGTACACCAATAGGTTGCCCTTGTTCTGCTCTACAAGACACTGGTAGAAAAGAAGGTCGGAATTTTCCATCAGTTTTGACCAATTTGGCAAGGCTATAGCCTTGTCGTTTTGCGTAAAACGGGGCAACTTCGAAAACCACTCATATCTTGCAAAATACACGTCTAACAGATGAACCAAGTACACCAATAGGTTGCCCTTGTTCTGCTCTACAAGACACTGGTAGAAAAGAAGGTCGGAATTTTCCATCAGTTTTGACCAATTTGGCAAGGCTATAGCCTTGTCGTTTTGCGTAAAACGGGGCAACTTCGAAAACCACTCATATCTTGCAAAATACACGTCTAACAGCTGAACCAAGTACACCAATAGGTTGCCCTTGTTCTGCTCTACAAGACACTGGTAGAAAAGAAGGTCGGAATTTTCCATCAGTTTTGACCAATTTGGCAAGGCTATAGCCTTGTCGTTTTGCGTAAAACGGGGCAACTTCGAAAACCCTCATATCTTGCAAAATACACGTCTAAGCTAAAGTACACCAATAGGTTGCCCTTGTTCTGCTCTACAAGACACTGGTAGAAAAGAAGGTCGGAATTTTCCATCAGTTTTGACCAATTTGGCAAGGCTATAGCCTTGTCGTTTTGCGTAAAACGGGGCAACTTCGAAAACCACTCATATCTTGCAAAATACACGTCTAATAGCAAGTATACACCAATAGGTTGCCCTTGTTCTGCTCTACAAGACACTGGTAGAAAAGAAGGTCGGAATTTTCCATCAGTTTTGACCAATTTGGCAAGGCTATAGCCTTGTCGTTTTGCGTAAAACGGGGCAACTTCGAAAACCACTCATATCTTGCAAAATACACGTCTAACAGATGAACCAAGTACACCAATAGGTTGCCCTTGTTCTGCTCTACAAGACACTGGTAGAAAAGAAGGTCGGAATTTTCCATCAGTTTTGACCAATTTGGCAAGGCTATAGCCTTGTCGTTTTGCGTAAAACGGGGCAACTTCGAAAACCCTCATTATCTTGCAAAATACACGTCTAACAGATGAACCAAGTACACCAATAGGTTGCCCTTGTTCTGCTCTACAAGACACTGGTAGAAAAGAAGGTCGGAATTTTCCATCAGTTTTGACCAATTTTGCAAGGCTATAGCCTTGTCGTTTTGCGTAAAACGGGGCAACTTCGAAAACCACTCATATCTTGCAAAATACACGTCTAACAGATGAACCAAGTACACCAATAGGTTGCCCTTGTTCTGCTCTACAAGACACTGGTAGAAAAGAAGGTCGGAATTTTCCATCAGTTTTGACCAATTTGCAAGGCTATAGCCTTGTCGTTTTGCGTAAAACGGGGCAACTTCGAAAACCATCATATCTTGCAAAATACACGTCTAAGAGACCAAGTACACCAATAGGTTGCCCTTGTTCTGCTCTACAAGACACTGGTAGAAAAGAAGGTCGGAATTTTCCATCAGTTTTGACCAATTTGGCAAGGCTATAGCCTTGTCGTTTTGCGTAAAACGGGGCAACTTCGAAAACCACTCATATCTTGCAAAATACACGTCTAACAGATGAACCAAGTACACCAATAGGTTGCCCTTGTTCTGCTCTACAAGACACTGGTAGAAAAGAAGGTCGGAATTTTCCATCAGTTTTGACCAATTTTGCAAGGCTATAGCCTTGTCGTTTTGCGTAAAACGGGGCAACTTCGAAAACCACTCATATCTTGCAAAATACACGTCTAAAGCAGAACCAAGTACACCAATAGGTTGCCCTTGTTCTGCTCTACAAGACACTGGTAGAAAAGAAGGTCGGAATTTTCCATCAGTTTTGACCAATTTTGCAAGGCTATAGCCTTGTCGTTTTGCGTAAAACGGGGCAACTTCGAAAACCACTCATATCTTGCAAAATACACGTCTAACAGCAGAACCAAGTACACCAATAGGTTGCCCTTGTTCTGCTCTACAAGACACTGGTAGAAAAGAAGGTCGGAATTTTCCATCAGTTTTGACCAATTTTGCAAGGCTATAGCCTTGTCGTTTTGCGTAAAACGGGGCAACTTCGAAAACCACTCATATCTTGCAAAATACACGTCTAACAGATGAACCAAGTACACCAATAGGTTGCCCTTGTTCTGCTCTACAAGACACTGGTAGAAAAGAAGGTCGGAATTTTCCATCAGTTTTGACCAATTTTGCAAGGCTATAGCCTTGTCGTTTTGCGTAAAACGGGGCAACTTCGAAAACCACTCATATCTTGCAAAATACACGTCTAACAGATGAACCAAGTACACCAATAGGTTGCCCTTGTTCTGCTCTACAAGACACTGGTAGAAAAGAAGGTCGGAATTTTCCATCAGTTTTGACCAATTTTGCAAGGCTATAGCCTTGTCGTTTTGCGTAAAACGGGGCAACTTCGAAAACCACTCATATCTTGCAAAATACACGTCTAAGCTAGAACCAAGTACACCAATAGGTTGCCCTTGTTCTGCTCTACAAGACACTGGTAGAAAAGAAGGTCGGAATTTTCCATCAGTTTTGACCAATTTTGCAAGGCTATAGCCTTGTCGTTTTGCGTAAAACGGGGCAACTTCGAAAACCACTCATATCTTGCAAAATACACGTCTAACAGATGAACCAAGTACACCAAAGGTTGCCCTTGTTCTGCTCTACAAGACACTGGTAGAAAAGAAGGTCGGAATTTTCCATCAGTTTTGACCAATTTGCAAGGCTATAGCCTTGTCGTTTTGCGTAAAACGGGGCAACTTCGAAAACCACTCATATCTTGCAAAATACACGTCTAACAGCTGCCAAGTACACCAATAGGTTGCCCTTGTTCTGCTCTACAAGACACTGGTAGAAAAGAAGGTCGGAATTTTCCATCAGTTTTGACCAATTTTGCAAGGCTATAGCCTTGTCGTTTTGCGTAAAACGGGGCAACTTCGAAAACCACTCATATCTTGCAAAATACACGTCTAACAGCTGAACCAAGTACACCAATAGGTTGCCCTTGTTCTGCTCTACAAGACACTGGTAGAAAAGAAGGTCGGAATTTTCCATCAGTTTTGACCAATTTTGCAAGGCTATAGCCTTGTCGTTTTGCGTAAAACGGGGCAACTTCGAAAACCACTCATATCTTGCAAAATACACGTCTAACAGATGAACCAAGTACACCAATAGGTTGCCCTTGTTCTGCTCTACAAGACACTGGTAGAAAAGAAGGTCGGAATTTTCCATCAGTTTTGACCAATTTTGCAAGGCTATAGCCTTGTCGTTTTGCGTAAAACGGGGCAACTTCGAAAACCACTCATATCTTGCAAAATACACGTCTAACAGCTGAAAAGTACACCAAAGGTTGCCTTTGTTCTGCTCTACAAGACACTGGTAGAAAAGAAGGTCGGAATTTTCCATCAGTTTTGACCAATTTTGCAAGGCTATAGCCTTGTCGTTTTGCGTAAAACGGGGCAACTTCGAAAACCACTCATATCTTGCAAAATACACGTCTAAAGCAACCAAGTACACCAATAGGTTGCCCTTGTTCTGCTCTACAAGACACTGGTAGAAAAGAAGGTCGGAATTTTCCATCAGTTTTGACCAATTTTGCAAGGCTATAGCCTTGTCGTTTTGCGTAAAACGGGGCAACTTCGAAAACCACTCATATCTTGCAAAATACACGTCTAAGCTAGAAAAGTACACCAATAGGTTGCCCTTGTTCTGCTCTACAAGACACTGGTAGAAAAGAAGGTCGGAATTTTCCATCAGTTTTGACCAATTTTGCAAGGCTATAGCCTTGTGTTTTGCGTAAAACGGGGCAACTTCGAAAACCACTCATATCTTGCAAAATACACGTCTAACAGATGAACCAAGTACACCAATAGGTTGCCCTTGTTCTGCTCTACAAGACACTGGTAGAAAAGAAGGTCGGAATTTTCCATCAGTTTTGACCAATTTTGCAAGGCTATAGCCTTGTCGTTTTGCGTAAAACGGGGCAACTTCGAAAACCACTCATATCTTGCAAAATACACGTCTAACAGCTGAACCAAGTACACCAATAGGTTGCCCTTGTTCTGCTCTACAAGACACTGGTAGAAAAGAAGGTCGGAATTTTCCATCAGTTTTGACCAATTTTGCAAGGCTATAGCCTTGTCGTTTTGCGTAAAACGGGGCAACTTCGAAAACCACTCATATCTTGCAAAATACACGTCTAGCTGCCAAGTACACCAATAGGTTGCCCTTGTTCTGCTCTACAAGACACTGGTAGAAAAGAAGGTCGGAATTTTCCATCAGTTTTGACCAATTTGCAAGGCTATAGCCTTGTCGTTTTGCGTAAAACGGGGCAACTTCGAAAACCACTCATATCTTGCAAAATACACGTCTAACAGATGAACCAAGTACACCAATAGGTTGCCCTTGTTCTGCTCTACAAGACACTGGTAGAAAAGAAGGTCGGAATTTTCCATCAGTTTTGACCAATTTTGCAAGGCTATAGCCTTGTCGTTTTGCGTAAAACGGGGCAACTTCGAAAACCACTCATATCTTGCAAAATACACGTCTAACAGCTGAACCAAGTACACCAATAGGTTGCCCTTGTTCTGCTCTACAAGACACTGGTAGAAAAGAAGGTCGGAATTTTCCATCAGTTTTGACCAATTTTGCAAGGCTATAGCCTTGTCGTTTTGCGTAAAACGGGGCAACTTCGAAAACCATCATATCTTGCAAAATACACGTCTAGCTGCCAAGTACACCAATAGGTTGCCCTTGTTCTGCTCTACAAGACACTGGTAGAAAAGAAGGTCGGAATTTTCCATCAGTTTTGACCAATTTTGCAAGGCTATAGCCTTGTCGTTTTGCGTAAAACGGGGCAACTTCGAAAACCACTCATATCTTGCAAAATACACGTCTAACAGATGAACCAAGTACACCAATAGGTTGCCCTTGTTCTGCTCTACAAGACACTGGTAGAAAAGAAGGTCGGAATTTTCCATCAGTTTTGACCAATTTTGCAAGGCTATAGCCTTGTCGTTTTGCGTAAAACGGGGCAACTTCGAAAACCACTCATATCTTGCAAAATACACGTCTAACAGCTGAAAGTACACCAAAGGTTGCCCTTGTTCTGCTCTACAAGACACTGGTAGAAAAGAAGGTCGGAATTTTCCATCAGTTTTGACCAATTTTGCAAGGCTATAGCCTTGTCGTTTTGCGTAAAACGGGGCAACTTCGAAAACCACTCATATCTTGCAAAATACACGTCTAACAGCTGAACCAAGTACACCAATAGGTTGCCCTTGTTCTGCTCTACAAGACACTGGTAGAAAAGAAGGTCGGAATTTTCCATCAGTTTTGACCAATTTTGCAAGGCTATAGCCTTGTCGTTTTGCGTAAAACGGGGCAACTTCGAAAACCACTCATATCTTGCAAAATACACGTCTAACAGATGAACCAAGTACACCAATAGGTTGCCCTTGTTCTGCTCTACAAGACACTGGTAGAAAAGAAGGTCGGAATTTTCCATCAGTTTTGACCAATTTTGCAAGGCTATAGCCTTGTCGTTTTGCGTAAAACGGGGCAACTTCGAAAACCACTCATATCTTGCAAAATACACGTCTAAAGCTGCCAAGTACACCAATAGGTTGCCCTTGTTCTGCTCTACAAGACACTGGTAGAAAAGAAGGTCGGAATTTTCCATCAGTTTTGACCAATTTTGCAAGGCTATAGCCTTGTCGTTTTGCGTAAAACGGGGCAACTTCGAAAACCACTCATATCTTGCAAAATACACGTCTAAGCTGAAAAGTACCAATAGGTTGCCCTTGTTCTGCTCTACAAGACACTGGTAGAAAAGAAGGTCGGAATTTTCCATCAGTTTTGACCAATTTTGCAAGGCTATAGCCTTGTCGTTTTGCGTAAAACGGGGCAACTTCGAAAACCACTCATATCTTGCAAAATACACGTCTAAGCACCAAGTACACCAATAGGTTGCCCTTGTTCTGCTCTACAAGACACTGGTAGAAAAGAAGGTCGGAATTTTCCATCAGTTTTGACCAATTTTGCAAGGCTATAGCCTTGTCGTTTTGCGTAAAACGGGGCAACTTCGAAAACCACTCATATCTTGCAAAATACACGTCTAACAGATGAACCAAGTACACCAATAGGTTGCCCTTGTTCTGCTCTACAAGACACTGGTAAAAGAAGGTCGGAATTTTCCATCAGTTTTGACCAATTTTGCAAGGCTATAGCCTTGTCGTTTTGCGTAAAACGGGGCAACTTCGAAAACCACTCATATCTTGCAAAATACACGTCTAACAGCTGAACCAAGTACACCAATAGGTTGCCCTTGTTCTGCTCTACAAGACACTGGTAGAAAAGAAGGTCGGAATTTTCCATCAGTTTTGACCAATTTTGCAAGGCTATAGCCTTGTCGTTTTGCGTAAAACGGGGCAACTTCGAAAACCACTCATATCTTGCAAAATACACGTCTAGCTACCAAGTACACCAATAGGTTGCCCTTGTTCTGCTCTACAAGACACTGGTAGAAAAGAAGGTCGGAATTTTCCATCAGTTTTGACCAATTTTGCAAGGCTATAGCCTTGTCGTTTTGCGTAAAACGGGGCAACTTCGAAAACCACTCATATCTTGCAAAATACACGTCTAAGCTGAAAAGTACACCAATAGGTTGCCCTTGTTCTGCTCTACAAGACACTGGTAGAAAAGAAGGTCGGAATTTTCCATCAGTTTTGACCAATTTTGCAAGGCTATAGCCTTGTCGTTTTGCGTAAAACGGGGCAACTTCGAAAACCACTCATATCTTGCAAAATACACGTCTAACAGATGAACCAAGTACACCAATAGGTTGCCCTTGTTCTGCTCTACAAGACACTGGTAGAAAAGAAGGTCGGAATTTTCCATCAGTTTTGACCAATTTTGCAAGGCTATAGCCTTGTCGTTTTGCGTAAAACGGGGCAACTTCGAAAACCACTCATATCTTGCAAAATACACGTCTAACAGATGAACCAAGTACACCAATAGGTTGCCCTTGTTCTGCTCTACAAGACACTGGTAGAAAAGAAGGTCGGAATTTTCCATCAGTTTTGACCAATTTTGCAAGGCTATAGCCTTGTCGTTTTGCGTAAAACGGGGCAACTTCGAAAACCACTCATATCTTGCAAAATACACGTCTAGCTGCCAAGTACACCAATAGGTTGCCCTTGTTCTGCTCTACAAGACACTGGTAGAAAAGAAGGTCGGAATTTTCCATCAGTTTTGACCAATTTTGCAAGGCTATAGCCTTGTCGTTTTGCGTAAAACGGGGCAACTTCGAAAACCACTCATATCTTGCAAAATACACGTCTAACAGATGAACCAAGTACACCAATAGGTTGCCCTTGTTCTGCTCTACAAGACACTGGTAGAAAAGAAGGTCGGAATTTTCCATCAGTTTTGACCAATTTTGCAAGGCTATAGCCTTGTCGTTTTGCGTAAAACGGGGCAACTTCGAAAACCACTCATATCTTGCAAAATACACGTCTAACAGCTGAACCAAGTACACCAATAGGTTGCCCTTGTTCTGCTCTACAAGACACTGGTAGAAAAGAAGGTCGGAATTTTCCATCAGTTTTGACCAATTTTGCAAGGCTATAGCCTTGTCGTTTTGCGTAAAACGGGGCAACTTCGAAAACCACTCATATCTTGCAAAATACACGTCTAACAGCTGAACCAAGTACACCAATAGGTTGCCCTTGTTCTGCTCTACAAGACACTGGTAGAAAAGAAGGTCGGAATTTTCCATCAGTTTTGACCAATTTTGCAAGGCTATAGCCTTGTCGTTTTGCGTAAAACGGGGCAACTTCGAAAACCACTCATATCTTGCAAAATACACGTCTAACAGATGAACCAAGTACACCAATAGGTTGCCCTTGTTCTGCTCTACAAGACACTGGTAGAAAAGAAGGTCGGAATTTTCCATCAGTTTTGACCAATTTTGCAAGGCTATAGCCTTGTCGTTTTGCGTAAAACGGGGCAACTTCGAAAACCACTCATATCTTGCAAAATACACGTCTAACAGATGAACCAAGTACACCAATAGGTTGCCCTTGTTCTGCTCTACAAGACACTGGTAGAAAAGAAGGTCGGAATTTTCCATCAGTTTTGACCAATTTTGCAAGGCTATAGCCTTGTCGTTTTGCGTAAAACGGGGCAACTTCGAAAACCACTCATATCTTGCAAAATACACGTCTAGCTGCCAAGTACACCAATAGGTTGCCCTTGTTCTGCTCTACAAGACACTGGTAGAAAAGAAGGTCGGAATTTTCCATCAGTTTTGACCAATTTTGCAAGGCTATAGCCTTGTCGTTTTGCGTAAAACGGGGCAACTTCGAAAACCACTCATATCTTGCAAAATACACGTCTAACAGATGAACCAAGTACACCAATAGGTTGCCCTTGTTCTGCTCTACAAGACACTGGTAGAAAAGAAGGTCGGAATTTTCCATCAGTTTTGACCAATTTTGCAAGGCTATAGCCTTGTCGTTTTGCGTAAAACGGGGCAACTTCGAAAACCACTCATATCTTGCAAAATACACGTCTAAAGCTGCCAAGTACACCAATAGGTTGCCCTTGTTCTGCTCTACAAGACACTGGTAGAAAAGAAGGTCGGAATTTTCCATCAGTTTTGACCAATTTTGCAAGGCTATAGCCTTGTCGTTTTGCGTAAAACGGGGCAACTTCGAAAACCACTCATATCTTGCAAAATACACGTCTAGCTGCCAAGTACACCAATAGGTTGCCCTTGTTCTGCTCTACAAGACACTGGTAGAAAAGAAGGTCGGAATTTTCCATCAGTTTTGACCAATTTTGCAAGGCTATAGCCTTGTCGTTTTGCGTAAAACGGGGCAACTTCGAAAACCACTCATATCTTGCAAAATACACGTCTAACAGCTGAACCAAGTACACCAATAGGTTGCCCTTGTTCTGCTCTACAAGACACTGGTAGAAAAGAAGGTCGGAATTTTCCATCAGTTTTGACCAATTTTGCAAGGCTATAGCCTTGTCGTTTTGCGTAAAACGGGGCAACTTCGAAAACCACTCATATCTTGCAAAATACACGTCTAAAGCTGAAAAGTACACCAATAGGTTGCCCTTGTTCTGCTCTACAAGACACTGGTAGAAAAGAAGGTCGGAATTTTCCATCAGTTTTGACCAATTTTGCAAGGCTATAGCCTTGTCGTTTTGCGTAAAACGGGGCAACTTCGAAAACCACTCATATCTTGCAAAATACACGTCTAAGAGCTGCCAAGTACACCAATAGGTTGCCCTTGTTCTGCTCTACAAGACACTGGTAGAAAAGAAGGTCGGAATTTTCCATCAGTTTTGACCAATTTTGCAAGGCTATAGCCTTGTCGTTTTGCGTAAAACGGGGCAACTTCGAAAACCACTCATATCTTGCAAAATACACGTCTAAAGCTGAACCAAGTACACCAATAGGTTGCCCTTGTTCTGCTCTACAAGACACTGGTAGAAAAGAAGGTCGGAATTTTCCATCAGTTTTGACCAATTTTGCAAGGCTATAGCCTTGTCGTTTTGCGTAAAACGGGGCAACTTCGAAAACCACTCATATCTTGCAAAATACACGTCTAAAGCTGAAAAGTACACCAATAGGTTGCCCTTGTTCTGCTCTACAAGACACTGGTAGAAAAGAAGGTCGGAATTTTCCATCAGTTTTGACCAATTTTGCAAGGCTATAGCCTTGTCGTTTTGCGTAAAACGGGGCAACTTCGAAAACCACTCATATCTTGCAAAATACACGTCTAACAGAGCTGAACCAAGTACACCAATAGGTTGCCCTTGTTCTGCTCTACAAGACACTGGTAGAAAAGAAGGTCGGAATTTTCCATCAGTTTTGACCAATTTTGCAAGGCTATAGCCTTGTCGTTTTGCGTAAAACGGGGCAACTTCGAAAACCACTCATATCTTGCAAAATACACGTCTAACAGCTGCCAAGTACACCAATAGGTTGCCCTTGTTCTGCTCTACAAGACACTGGTAGAAAAGAAGGTCGGAATTTTCCATCAGTTTTGACCAATTTTGCAAGGCTATAGCCTTGTCGTTTTGCGTAAAACGGGGCAACTTCGAAAACCACTCATATCTTGCAAAATACACGTCTAACTAACCAAGTACACCAATAGGTTGCCCTTGTTCTGCTCTACAAGACACTGGTAGAAAAGAAGGTCGGAATTTTCCATCAGTTTTGACCAATTTTGCAAGGCTATAGCCTTGTCGTTTTGCGTAAAACGGGGCAACTTCGAAAACCACTCATATCTTGCAAAATACACGTCTAACAGCTGAACCAAACACCAATAGGTTGCCCTTGTTCTGCTCTACAAG